>JAOEGS010009264.1:0-20020 GCA_025447755.1 Corythornis vintsioides | reverse complement strand
TGAGGAGGGTGAGGAGGATGAGGAGGATGCGCCTCAGCCCCGCGGCAGCCGGGGACCGTGACCGGGGTGGGGACCATTCCCTTGGGGAAGGTTTCTCCAGGACCAGAGGCTCCGCCCGGTGTTTCCAGCAGCAGCGAGGCCGGGCCCGCAGGGCAATAAACGTTATCACGCGTGGGCAGCGATGCGGGGCCGTTTGGGACCGGCCGGTCCCTCGTTCCCACCCGCACGGAGCCCGCAGCGATTTGCGGGATCCTCCTGCAGCTGCCGCCCGCGGCGGGCACCTGAATGCGATTCAAGCAGCTCCTCGTCTCCCGACAGCAGCTGCGGATCCATTGTCCCTGTGACAGCGGGGGGATCCTGCCAGGGACGATTCGCTGGCGTCTCGCTGATGGAGGGGGGGGGGGGGTGCGGGTCCCTCTTCCCGCAGCCCTCCCTGGGCACATCCCGGAGCCAAGAGATGCTCTCAACCCCCCAGGCCCGTTCATCCAACAGTGTCCGGCCCTGGGGGTGCTAAAGCTGCTTTTAACCTGCAGCTGTAGCTGGTTTTGGGTTGTTTTCTTTTAAGCACAGTGGCAGCATTTAGCTAATCTGGGGTTGTGCATCCCCCAGCACACACTTGTTTGGTTTCTTCACCGTCTTTTGTCAGTTCCCGGCTTAATTGGGATGCAAACAATGCCGGAGGAATGTTTAATTAATATTATAAAGCAACAATGGGATGATTAAGCAAGTCTGGACAGCTGCTATTTATACACGGGGCATGTGGCACTTCTTGGGGGCGAGCGTGTCAAGGAAGAATCATCCCCTGGACCACTCCGAGCGATTTCATTGCTTGGTTAATTGTCTGCTTCAGTCCTTTCTCCTCTTTGTGTCTGCTCAGGCAGAGCAAGAGAAACAGAGATTTAGCTCAGAGTCTCTTGTTCAGCTTAATTACAGAGAGAAGGCTTTCAACCAAGGAGCCTCTCTCCCACCCCTTCTCCTCTTCCCGAGCCATGACGTCTCCAGGAACAACCCAAGCAGAAGCTTTGGGCAACAAATGCCCTAAAACTGGTCCAGGAATAGCATCCGGGAGGCCCCTTCAAGCAGAAAAATACCCCAGAGGCCAGTTCTTGGGCTGGAAGAGGCTCAGCTACCCTGTGCCAGGGACCTGGGTGGGCTGGGGGCTGTGTGTGCAACAGTGGGGGGTCTGGAGCAGGCGGCCAGCACTACCTTCTATTCCTTTGGAGTTCAGTGTGCTCCTCAAAGGGTTAAGATGCTCTCCCCAGCACAGCAGCTTCACGGCCCTTGGGTTTTAGGGCATTTGCTATTTAGAAAGTATTTCTTCTCTGCTCCTCAGAAGGCTGCGTGCAACCTGAAGTAATTGTATTTGCCTCGGGTTGAACTCTTTTTACAGCTTCTAAAAATAAACACTTGTTTTCTTCTGCTTCTGGAGCCACTTCCACTGAGAGCAGCAACCAAACAAATCGATGAAAAATTAAAGGAAGTGGGAAATTCAACAGAAGTGAAGCGGGGCAGCAACACCCCCCAGTCCTATTAGGAACCTACAACTGGCACGACACAGCAGCCAAGAAATTCACTTTTTTTTCCAGAGGAAGACACCTGACTTCCATGGGCACGGACCCCAGCTCCACATGCTGGACTCTGTGCCTCCCCTGCCAGCCCTGGCCTTGGCAGGGATGCAGCCAAAGCAGCTGCAGCTCCACTGGTGCCAACCCAACCCTGGCGGCCGTGCAGGAGGGGCAGGTACCCAGCCCTGTGCCCACGCACCCAGGGCAGGCTGCGGCGGGACTCGGGGTGCTGTGCCCCTGGGGGAGGTCCCTCCCCAGCCGTTCCCTCTGGAAAATCCACTTCTGGCAACTCGAGGAGCTCTGTCCCACCGCTGGCAGGCAAGAGGAGACACGGAGGAGCCTTTTCCCTCCTTCCCAAGGGCAGTGGCTTTGCCTCCAGCTGCTCTGACTCATCCTTACGTGTCTTATTCACCACCTCACACTTAATTCACTTATTACTTCAGTGCTGGCCCTGCTCTAGGAAGCTTATCTCATAGAGAACCCTTCGTGGTCAAGCCCTAAACACCGATTGTTTCAGGAAAGGGCCAAAAGCTGCCTGTCAGCTGCTAATCAGACTGTGCTCAACACAGGGGAACACCCTGAGCTCAGGAGTGCAGCAAATCCAGGTTCTGCTCCTGCAAAACACAGTGTGAGACCTGCTGGGACAGCCCAGCTGTGGGACAGTCAACCAACCACTAACACCCAGAATGACAGCCCAGATCGGGTGCACAGAACCCTGGCATCAGCAAATGCCAACAACGAGAGTGGCTGCCTCACCTTGTGCTGGACTGTGCTACTGGCACTTCAGACCTGGGGGCAGGGGCTCCCCTCCAGCTCCTGAGGATGCTCCCTTCTTCTAATACCTTGGAGTGTGGTGGAGAGGGGAGCAGAAATGCTCCAAAGTTTAGTGGTAATGAGGAAAGCCTTTAAACTGCTAAGGAAGAGAACACTGAGAGCTTATTGGAGAAACCCTTTTTTCAGGGTATTCTCTTCAGGGCACTGAAAGAGTTAACCATGACCCAACTGGACTATAAATTATGATCTACTCACAGTGGTTTCTTTTAAACCCAAAGGACCATGTTCCTGCCCGCTGGGTTCAGACCAGGCAGTGTCCCAGCCCCAGAGCATCCTGCAGCCACGAGGCTGCCGGGAGCTGCTGCTCCCCCTGCACCAGGGGCCTGAATGGATTTCCACTTCAGAACCAAATCAATCCACTCAGATCAGGAAACTTCACTCCACAGCCAGCAAAACGTGTCATCTTTGCTCAGTCAGAGCCTGTGAGACACTGACAGGACCAATGAGGACATCTGAAGGATACTGGGGGGTTTTGCAGGTTTCTTGGCTGCAAAACAGTGCTCCATGGAAATGAATCCTGAGAGCCTTTGGCAGCAGCCTGAGAGCAAAGGTGGTCCTACACACCTACAGCACAAAGTGGTCCACCTACAGCACAAGGTGGTCCTGTACAGCACGAGGTGGTCCCCTACAGCACAAGGTGGTCCCCTACAGCACGAGGTGGTCCCCTACAGCACGAGGTGGTCCCCTACAGCACGAGGTGGTCCCCTACAGCACAAAGTGGTCCCCCTACAGCACGAGGTGGTCCTACACAGCACGAGGTGGTCGTCACCCAGCGCCGAGGCTGCCCAGCACTGCCTCACCCAGGTCCACAATGCAGCAGTGTGCTCAGCCCACAGAGCTGCCCTGGGCCCCATGAATCTGTCCTTTGTTGCCCAGTCCGGGGCCGTGGCAGCGAGGAGCAGCTGCCGCCCTGCCCACGTGCCACAGCCATCCCCGTGGGCACGCAGCGCCCGGAGCATCCTCCCCTGCAGCACAACGGGCTCCTTATGCAGCCCCGGGCTGTGGGGACATGCCGGGCAGGGGATGGCTTCTGGCCTTCGGCGTCGGTACCACCCAAAGCAAATGCCAGGGATGTTTGAACCCGGGCTGCTGTCTGGGCCTGGGAGAGCAGCTGGGCAGGGGCCAGCACCACAGACCCGTCCCTGTGTCCCCATGGGATGAGCTGCCATCGATTTAGTCAAGAGCTGGCTGGGCCAAGCCAGCAGGATGGGCACCTCAGGGCTGTAATTCCAGCTCGGTCACTGCCTTGTCCAAAATCTCTGAGAAATGATTCAATCTGCTCTGCTGCAGCTGCTGCCTCTGAAGCGCATCCCGCTGGAGATGAGGGACAGAGGATGCAGGGCAGAGGGGTGACAGGGACTCACTCCCCCTCTGGCCTCTGCTGCCGGACCCAAGGAACGAGCTGAGTTTACTTGTGTGCAACTTCTCTGCAAAGTGAGGGAGAAAAGGCTGGTTTCAGTCCCAGGATAATGCAAACCCTGTTTCCCAACACTGGGATTAGCCAGTAACTGAGCTAAAGAGCCCAGCCTCAGCCAGGAGCAGCCACAGAAGCACAGCGCTGTGCCAGGGCTACTGCGAGCTTGCAGCATGGCTAATTAGCCCTGGCACAGCCTCTAATGAGAATGTTTCTAGAGCTGGCTTAGGGCTCTGCACCGAGCTGCCCCAGGCTGGGAGCTCAGGGGCAAGCGATGGCCAAAGCTGCCCTTCTCCAGCTCTGACCAGGAGACTCCTGCATGGCCCCAGCAGACCAGGAACCTGTCCGAGGTGCAGCCAGCAGAGTGGGAAGGAGCAAGTCCTGCCCCTGCTCACAGCAGCCACCTTCATGGAAGAGCAAGCAGTTTTCCAGGCAAACAGTGGGTGAAATGATCAGAAAATGCTGCCCAGTACCTTGTCACTGAATGCCTTCACTGGTAACGAAGCCAGGTTAAAAGTCCAGGAGGGCCCACGGGCACCGAGCTCAGCTGGAGGCTGTTTTACTGCTGGGCACTCTGGTTTTTATGGCACAGATTCACGGTGTTGCTGGGGACCTTCCAGAGCAGCTCATCTCCTCCCCTCCTCCTGCACATGGCCCATCTGAATTTGGGGGTTTTCTTTCCAGGAAGACTCTACACCCAGCCAAAAAGCCAGAGCACTGCAGAGTGAACCAGCACTGGCCCCAGCCCCAGCAGGGAGGGTGGCCCAGCACCTCCCTGGGCACCACAACTGGTCAGAAAAATCAGTTTCACTTCCTCAGTGCCTTGTCCTGGCAAAATAAAGAAAACATTTGTTAATTCTGATTTTGCAAAGGTTAACTCTGAACTGGACATGAATTTTTCTCGTGTCTCTGTGGGATGCCAGAGCTCACAGGTCAGCAGCACCGAGGACATCCCTGCAGCAGCTTCTCTGCTCCCTCCTGCAGCTCCTGCTCCCCTGTGCCCCTTTGGATCAAAACCCAGACTGCCCACTGCAACTCCCCAGCAAGGCAGGGCACTGCTGGGCAGCTACCACCCCAGCCAACCCTCGCCAGGTGGGAAAACAGTTCTGATAACCTTTAGATAACACCAGAAATAGATGGGTAAATAGAGGTGGAGAAGCTGGAGAGCAGGCTGTTTGTGCAGACAGCACAGCTCAAACCCACGTGGACAGGAGCTGGATGGCTCTGGGGGGCTTCACTGGGTTTGAAAAGTGCTCCTTTCCTCGAAGCAAAATGTTACTTTGGTTGGCTGGATGCTGGTCAAAAGCAGGAGCACATGACTGCTGCTGGAAGGGTTTTGTTGGAGCTTTTTCTCTAGGACATTCTGCAGCAAAGCCATTTACAACCCAGTCAAACAGGAAACACCAAGTGCTTCAGGACACCTTCTGTTCAGACATAAAACTACGTAGCATCTGCTGAAGTGTATCCACGGGCAGAATTTGAGCTATTGTGCTAAAATCCATTAGGTAAAAAAAAAATAAATTAATAAATGTTACCCAGTGAGAGAATGAATTAATTGTGTAAGGTACAAAGGGAAGGATCCTGGCAGCCTGGAGCGGGTCCGGGGCAGGAAACAGGGCTGCACCCTGCACAGGATCTTGGCTCTGCTCTTCTGTCATTCAGCACCTTCCCCACCCCAGCCCCTGACGTTTTCCCACACCACCATCTAGTGGCAAAGCCAACAGGCTTGGGAAGAGCTTCCATCCTGCTTCCACCTCTCCCTCCACCACGTTTAGTACTCATTTTGCAACCCAGGCTCCAGCTGCCATTCCTGCCTCTCCTGGGAAGCCACCATGGACCACAAACCCTGTTCACCCCCCCAGTGTTTGCAGGAGGGGGATGAAGGGAGCAGATGCATCTCCCCAGAGAGCCCCAGGCACAGCCACCTTTGGATACCCACACTATGGAGTAAGCCCCAATGTGCTCCAGGCAGACCCTGCTAGAGATGAAAATACCACTGAGGAGGCTGGACTTGCCTTCATCAGACCAAGCAGTCACACCAGGAGAGGAGCTGGGCTGGGAGATGCTGCAGAGACACCAAGTTCTGAAGGGAGATGGGAAAGCTGCCCCATCCCCATGCGGCGTTGAGGAGAAGGAGGTGAGGTTTCTGTGTTTATAAACAGACAGCTAGAGATTGGTAGGTACATTTCAATTACTTTATTACTAAAATAGTTTTACATTTAGTAAAGATAACCAACCTGCAAACACCTGTCTGCTCCTCCTGAAAAAGGAAGTGCACAGGGAGGTTGAAAACAACCAGCTAAGTAACTAGGCTTGTCCTAGGAGCTTGTGAGTAGGAAGATGTTTTCACATTATCATCATCATCCCAAGCTTTTCATCCAGTCTGATCCAGCATTTAGAAGCTGGGATCTCTCTAACTCAATAGCTGCATCAGGAACATGGTTTTAGAAAAACCTATTGATAGAAATTCCTCCCCCCTTCCCCCACCCCAGTTTCCACTAAAACTCTACAACACAACAGGTCCAGGAACAAGTGCTCACCAGCCAGGACAGTCTGTCCTGAGTTTTCTCCACTGTGAAGTTACATTTTCTCTTCTCACTTACTCAGAAGCGAGGCAGCAGCAAGTCCTCAGCACTGCAGGAATTCCAGCAGCATCACCCCCAGGATGGGGCTGGGACCCCAAGGTGCCAAAAGAAGTTCTTGTACTTGCAGGAGGATGGAGGCCGAGCACCTGGTGGTCTCTTCAGATCCTGCTCTTTTCAACTTTATGAAACTAACAGGTATTTAAAACAATCAAAGCAAATCAAATCAACAACCCCAAACTAAACAAAAAAGCCCCTGAGGTGACTGCACAGGCCAGGGAACACTGCCAGGTTTTGGTAAAGCAGCTCTTTGCTTTGTCCAAGCTGGGCTGAGACAGAACCAACTTCCAGCTCCACAGCTTTGTGTCAAGATGCTGACCACCAGAGCTCCCTCCTCCTGCCCAGAGGGTGGCACTGGCCAAACTGGCACCTCACCCCAGAATCCACAGGCACGTGAATCCAAAGATCAGAGTAAGTCAGCTCTTGACACAGCATTAAACCAAACGTGTACAGAGGGAACAGTTGTACAGAGGAAGGGGACTCAGCACACCATCTTTAAGCACTCAGAGGAATACACAGAAGTCATCAGGAGCTGCCCTTTGCTGTCCAGAGTGTGCTCTGATGGAAGGAGGGGTGAGGACATCCGTGTAACCCCGTCCTGCTGCTGTGGGGGGAGGAGCCACCTGACCTACCAGAAGGGAAGAGGAATTCACAGAACATGGATAAAAAAACCAAAGCCTGGAAACCGTAACAAAAACACAGAAACAAAATGAAAATGTACTAAAATTTAATCATTCATAAAAGCTGTAATTTAATCTGTGACAGTAAAACACAAGAAGCAATATTAGAGTTGGTTTAGTATATTATATATTTTTGCTTTTAAAGCCATAGAAATCAGTTATCCCAGGTTTTTTTTCCTATAAAAGACCCATTTTTCCAAAGCATTATGCACAAACATTTTTAATTAGAATATAATGGCAGAATGAAAATAATGATATTCCATAACTTTTAAATATAAAATGAAGTCAATGACTCAAAAAGTTATTCGTTGCAGTGAGTTCAGAGGGAAATTTCAGATAATATATATCTATAGTTATAGATATCAAATATAACAGTGGAACATTTTTTAGTGCTCGATGGGGGGAACTGATGAGAAAGGGTCAATATGAAATTTTAATGAGAGTAGCAATATCTAACGTTTGAAATGCATCCACCTCCTTTGTCTCATCAAACACTAGAGTCACTGATATTTATTGTCACCTCAGTTAATGGCTATTCCAAAGGAGGAGCACTACTGGCTTAAATTTCCAAGAGATATACAGAGAGCAATTTCTTTTTTTCCAGGGACTGTGTGCAAACCATTTTAAGATCTAAATTCTTCTCGTGGTATATAAAAACAGGAGAAGCTTCTTCAGATATGTTATGAGTTTCCATAAGGTTTTGACGTCGGGAATGCTGGCACTTTCCATTTAGGCAACAGTTCTTCATTCCTGCAATCTAGAAAAGGGGAAAAAAAAAAGAGATGATGGAGGGAACTCTCCTCATCCTGCCCATGAGCAGGCCTGGAGGTTTCCCCAGACAGGGGGAAGAGCTGCTCTGCCCCCAGGACTAGAGGTTGTTCCTATTCCCAGAGGTACAGCAAGGAAGGAGACTCTGGAAACCCTCCGAGACACGTTGTTGGTTCATCAGGGCTGTGGTGGGATGGTGACAAACAGCTGCCCCTGTCCTGCCAGGCAGCCTTCAGGGGGGTCTGAATTCAGCACCAGGTGAACCAGTTATGGGAGTTTCATCTGTGTAGCTCTAGGATGGAGACCTCCCTGAACCCCACTCCAGCTGTAACAACTGGCAAGGAGTTGGGCAGAGATGTACACACACCAGGGGACACTGATGGACTGTGGGCACCTAGAGCAGATCTGGGGGCACAGGCAGAAGTCAGTGTCAGGAGAAACCTCATCAGTAGGTGACTGAACACAGGGACTCCTGCTGCCAACCCTGGGCTCTGCAGCACAGATCCTGGGCAGGAGGTGAGGGCAGAGCCTGGCACAGCACAGCCTGCCTGGGGCTGGGCAACTGTCTCCAAGCAGTCACCCTGGCTGACACCACAGCAGCTAAATTCAGCTGCATCACCTGAGGAACAGGAAAAGCCACTTGAGTCCTACTCTTCAGTTTCTTTTCCTAAAGCCATTGTTTCCCCACAGCCCTAAGCTGCTATTGTCTGGAATGCAGAGCACGGGATAAGAGACTCATCAATCAGTAAAGCACAAGCCATTGGAAGCCAGGTCAAGTGCACAGCTCCACTTATCCCAGTCACACCCAGGCTGCAGAAACAGCCACCTACAGCATGGACAGCAGACCTGGGTTCAGAACTCATCCCCGAAATCCTTCTGCAATCAGGAGTTTGCCTTAAACCTGTAGGACAAGTGCACCTGTCTGTGAGACCAAAGAACAAAGCCAGAGCTCCTGGGGGGCCACAGAAGTCCTCAGAAGCTGACAGCCTGGGTGCTACAGCCACCACTGGGGAAAATCTGCTGGTTTTCTGCTTCTGAGCTCCTAGGGCCAAGCTGGGCCGTTTATCCCCCCAGATGGCCCAGTGACACCCATGTGCTAACACCTCACAGCTCAGGGGCAGCCTCTGTGATGTTTCTGTCCAAAACATGAAGCCACAGAAATGGTGTTTTCCTGCAGGAGTGTGATGGAACAGCTGTAAGCACACAGAGTACCCTGCCAAGACCCACACAGGAAGATTATTTATAGCTATGTACAACCTTGGGGTGGTTGGTTTTTTTTGCTAGGCAGCTCTTTATTTCTGTGCCAATGAAATCCAAGTCCCACCCAAAGCAATCTGCAATTGTCTGAGGACTGAGACAGCAGTTGTAGCAACAACAGAAGCTACAGAGATAACACCAAATTTCAGCAGAGGACTGAAAGGAAGCAAAACTGAGCCATGCTGGCTCAGAGCAGAGTGTCACGAGACAGAGGGAGAACCTGCAAGAGCAGAGGGAAGTTCCTGCTCTGCCCTGCTCCTCAGCACCAGCAGAAGAAGAAAGGAGAGAAGCAGCTACTGCTCTGCCAGCCCAGTCAACTCAACTGACTTTGAAAAGGAGAAAAGAAAAAAAAAAGGCAACAAATGCAGATTTTTGTATTTGGGAGCAGAGGAGTGAAGAGGAGCAAATGCTCTTTCTGTTGAGAGCAGCTCATGTGTGGTGCTGAGCTGAGCAGAATTCGGCCTCCTCTTACCTGGCTCAGAGCTGCTGCGGGCTGGGAGTCTAGAGCAGCAGACATGTTTTCTTTTTAGGCTTCTTCTTTTCCACTGGTGTTTTTCTATTTATCTGTCTGACCAGGTCATAAAAGATCTGAAAAAGAAAAACACAAAGTGAAAAATCAAAGTAATTAAACACTAAAGTGTCAAAATTAAGGCAGGTTGTCAGGCTGCTCCTCACTCCTGGTGACTGCAGCCTTAGAAATCCAATTAAACTCCTTGTAAACTAAAACATGTTTCTCAAGCAACTTATGGAACAAGAGGCAGGACAATGATAACATTTTTTTTACAGGACTGGCATAACAAGCTTAAGGTTCCTCTTCTCCCTGGTGCTCCCTGGCTGGTGTCTGCACAGCAACATGCTGTGACAGGATGGAAAAGGCATCCCCTTGTCCCCAGCTTTCACCTCCCAAAGCTCTTCACTCCCCCACTGCCTGGGACTGCTTCACCTTCCTCTGTGCCAAACAGATTCACACTGGTCATTGCTTTGCCTTTTTGCCTGCCCTCATCTTTTCAGTTTATTAATCAGCAATAGCAAGGAGAAGCAAAACATCTGCCCTCAGCTCAGACATTTCCAGAAGGGGACGAGTACAGGGGCCTCTTTCAGCTGCAGAGACCAGTTTCTTGTGACTGCTTTTGCTGTGAGTTGTTTTCCCAGCAAGACTCAAACCATTTATAGCAACATGAGCTTTGCAAAAATGCTTGGAGCCGGGTCACAGTATTGAGGAGAAATATTTAAACCTTCAGGAGGCTCCACCCTTGTCCCTGTTTACTCTTTTCCTTCCTGGAGTGGCTGACAGCTCACAAATTCTTGGTGATTCCAAGGAAATTCAGAAAACAAAGAAACAGTTTGTAACAAAAATCTGACAACTGGAAATTGAAGATTTTTCTGGCTACTGCCTGCATGAAAAAGCACTGGGGCACAGGTAAAGAGTTTCACGTGAACAGAACACGACTGGGGCTTTATCAAGCTCATGTACAATATTTTATTACAGCAATTGAGTTGCTCACTCTGCTCCTTCCTGGGCTTACTGCTGCTGTTTTCTCCCAAGCTCAGGCAAATGCAGCAGTTTGTACTCTCTAGTGGACAGAGCCAAGACATTCCAAAGAGTACAGGTGAGACAAAAGTTTCTGCAGGAGAAACCAATTAGGAAGTGGCATCTTCTGTGCTTTCAGTATTTTAAGCTTTTGCAAGCTCAGACACCCACAAACCCCCTCTGTCAGAGCCCAGCTCAGCCAGCTCTACCCATGGGCTCAGACTAGAGCTCTCCCAGCAAGGCTGAGCCCAACCACAGGAGCCCAGAGCTCCCCCTGCTCCCTGCCAAGCACACACTGGATCCCAGCCAAGATCCCACTGGTGCAGCTTATCACACAGCCTCCTAAGCGGGCCCTCTTATCTCCTGGCACCAACCCAGCTATGCTCAGTGGGGTCACCTTAGCTTTTGTGGCTGGAAACCTGGTCTCTGTCACAGTCAGATAATTCACAGCAGAGAATAAAAATGCTTGATGCCAAGCAGAGCTCCCTCAGCAGAGCCACCCTGCCTCTGGCAGCAGCAGGCACGCTGGTGGCAAAGGTTTAGACAAGGGAACTGCCCACACACAGATACCAGTCTGGACTCAGTCTTTCTGAGCTGGTGTCTTAGCAGGGGAAGATTGTGATGGGGTGTCTGCCTGCTACTTCAAAACCAAAAGCCAGTGCTATGCACCATGACAAGTGATACAAGGGGGCATCACCCACGCTCTGAACAGCAGCAGCAGTTATCTTGAAAACAGTGTACTTCCCAGATAAAGTTTATCTAAGCTAAGAGTCATCCAGTTAACTGGGACACTCAGAACCCTCTGCTGATTGTGTCTTTTGACACAGGCTATGGAAAGCACTTACCTGGAGAAGTCACCCACCCTTTAGAGAGAAAGGAGATCTCCTAAGAACTAACAAAGCAGTAGCTGAATGCACTGCATCACACACCTTCCTGAGGCTGAGACCTCAGAATCATCCTACACCTTCCCAGTTAAGAAACACGGGCAGGTCTGCGTGCAGGTTTAAGGTGGCATTCATGCTGAAGTGGGAAAGGCCAGGGAACAGCTCACAGTTACCTCATTAACGTTGATTTTAGACTTTGCAGATGATTCTAGAAAGGCACAGTTACACCACTGTCTTGCTAAGTTTTGACCCTGTTCTTTGCCAACTACACGTTCTTCCTCCAGGTCACATTTGTTGCCAACCAGAATCATTGGAACCTGGAGAGGAGACAAGTGAGAAGAGGAGATGGATCAGCAAGTTAACATACAACACAGTCATGCATGTGAGGAGGGGGGCAAGAAAATAAAAAAGACAATATTGTCAGTATGAGAAATAATAAAACTGTGAGAAGTTCAGCAGAGCTACTAGACTGGAATTTAGATGCTAGGAAAGGGTAGAAAGTCCATACTCTAGACAGCCTGGCTCACTAAGAGTTAAACACACACAGGGCTCTGTGAAACTAAATGGTAATATTTTCAGCACAGTCTTAGGTCAGTAAAGATTTCTTTTCTTGCATCTACATCCACCACCATTCTAGGCAGAAACTCCACTGACTCCTGCAATGCATTTCAGGACCTTCCAAGGACAGCAGGGCTGCACTGCCTTCCAGCTCAGCCTGCCAGCCCACACAACAGGCAGCACATGCTGCAGCCCCTTTGACCTGTCTTTGTCAGCCTGTTGTCAAGCCACACAACAATAAGTGGAAGGCCCTTTGGAAAGCACTGCCCTGGACACGGAATGAAAAGGATCAGCCCTGTGCAGCCAAGGGCTCCTTCCCCCAGCCCCGTGCACAAGCCCACCTGCCTTTCTGATCCAGAGCAGTGTCACACTGCTGACGTGCTCTGCATGCACACAACACACACCGTGCGCTGCACAAGGCACAAACGCTCTCCTTGATATTTACTAGCTGAGCATAATTAAACTTTCCAACTCCTGGTCACCCAGCAGCACAGCAGCTCCTGAAAGGACATCACTCCCAATAAATAATCTCATGCAATATTAAACCAAACATCTGATACAGGTTTGAAAGATTCATCCCACACCCCCTGACGCAAATGCGGGCGACACTTTTGATCACAACAATGAGGAAAGGGCATCTGTCCCTCTCCTGAAGCTGCTGGCTTTCCAAAGTGTCAGGGTGAGTCACCTTCTCCCTCCTTCACAAGGAAGAAAGTGCCCCTGGGGAAACCATATTCCTGGTGACATTTGCTACACAAAAAGAGAGCCACTGAATACGGCAGGAAAACAACCTTGGCTGCAGCAGACCCTCAGTGCCAGTGATCTGCAGCAGGCTGCACGGAAAGGAGGGTCCCTTGGCTTCCCAACCTTCCCACAAACAGCACAAGGGGCAACAGAAGGGCAGGGTCCTCTTGCTCAGCTGCAGGGGAGAGTGTAAGCAGCAGAGGACTTGCTCTACTCAGTTATATTTAAATATAGAGTAAAAGCTCTTTCAGGAGCAAGAAATTGGGCAAACAGAGAGATTAAAACCAGTACTAAGACATTTTAGAAATGATGCTCTGATAAATAATTTCAGGTGGCTTTCTCTGCTCTCAGGCAGTCTCTGCCACAGCCTCTACCACAAATAGGTAGAAAAGACCTTAAAAGAGCAAATAAAACCCACCCAGGGTACCCACAAAACCTCCGTAACACCCAAACCTACCCTCAGGCACCATTTCCACCCCTAGAAGGTGATGACCCGTTCCCAAGGGCTGCAGATGCAGCTGCAGCCCCCAGGTCACACCACACAGTTGGGCTGAGCAGCCCACAGCAGCCCAGGATTTCAGCACCTTAGCTCTGCAGGTCATGGATCAATCCTGCTTTTCACAACCAGCACCTCTCAGACCCCAGGGGATGGCAGAGCAGGAGCCAAGGGGGATTCCAAGGGGTGAGAGGCTACAGTGCTGGGCACATCCTGCTGCCCTATGGCCTGTCAGAGCTGACAGAAACCTCCAGAGCTGATGATCATGGGTGTGCAACCCCCCCCAGCTCCATTTCCTGAGCATGTCATTCTTTGAGCAGAAAAGGAGTGTTTTCCAGCTGGAAAAGAAACCATTATCCACTTCCTCTGGTAATTTACAACACGCTGTATGTTTTCAGTCTACTTCACTGTCAATATTTGTAGCTTCACCCCCATTCAAGGACACTCAAGATTAATGTTTGTATTTAAAACTCACAGCTGTGCTGATTAGGAAATGATCACATTTTTGTTTTCAAGAAGTTTTACTTCTTATGTGAGAAACCTAAAGTCACAATACAGATGAGGTAAACCCAGAAAAGCTCATTTCACATCACTAGATACAACTACATCAGCTTAATCCCATTCTTCACAGTTTTCTAGATGGTTAAGAGACATTTTCTCCTACCTGAGCATGAAAATGGGTTTGGGGTATGTTAAAAAACCAAAAGAGTGTATTAAGATGTGAATAGGAAAAAAGTGACACTGAGATGGGTAAGCAGCACAGGTTTGGAAGACATAAAAGTCTGTAATTGTTTGTCATAGGGCCAGAAAGGGGAGTTTAATGAACAACTACCTTTTGATCATTTCCTGTTCCATGTAGAAGACTGGAATTTAAACTTTGTTGGATATTCAAAATCAAATGGTTTAAGAACTGGGATTTTAAGAGACCTCCTGGAACCAAACCCAGGAAGGAATGTGTTTCCCTAGCTCAGCACAATGTGGTTCTCCAGCTCGGACCCAACACCTCACACCCTCCTGCCACAGCAGAAATCAATGCATTTTCTAAATGAAATAAAGCACCAAAGTAAAACCAAAAGCAAGTAAAACCAAAAGCAACTGCCTCTCCTGTCCCACGAGCTCAGCCAGCTTACAGTGCAGATTCCACTGCAGCCAGGGCAGCCCAGCAGGGCACCAGCTCCTTGCCACTGACAGACTCAGCCTGACTTGGGGAGGAATCATCCCCCACGAAGTGCTAAGGTTTGCACGAAGAGAAGTTCAGGGTTGATATCCCAAGGCAGGAACCAAAGCCACTCACAGTAACAGGGAAGGCCCAAGAGCAGCAGCAGTGGTGGGAGCTGTGGGCTCTGCTCGTCCCAGCTGGGTTCCTGCCCAGCTCTCTGCACACAGGGCTCACCCTGGCCCTGGCCTCAGTACCTGTCCCAACCCTGCCTCCCAACCAGCACCACTCCCCTACACTGTCAGACTTCCAGCACATGTGAAAATCTGGTTTCCTTGTGCCCCTTAGCAGGTGTCACCTCAAATAACAACACTGAAAATATCAGACAGTGCTGAGGAGACTTCCTGCAACACAAAACCTCACTCTACAACGAAGCACATTCTTAGAAAGACATTTTGCTCACACATTCCTGTACTTACTGTTTAGCTACAAACACATCTTAACCATTTGCAGGTGAAAAAATATTCTACTTACATCTTCAGTGTCCTTAACCCGTAAAATCTGTTCCCGCAGGTCCTGTAGGTCGTTAAACGTGGACTGTGCTGTTATAGAATATACTAGTGCAAACCCTTGGCCATTCTTCATATAGAGATCCCTCATGGCTGTAAATTGCTCCTGTAATCAAAGATTTTGGAAGTAATTAGCTAGTGAATGCAGTTAATTAATGTTTACAAAGGAACAGTTTCATTGTGATGGAGACAAGAATATCAAACAGCATTCCTTCCCATTTGTACCCCTTACAGAAAGCCACTTGTTCAATAAAGGCAAACACATCTCTTTCCCTTTGTTTTGTTTTCTCTAAAAGGCTTCTTGAGAAATTGGGAAAAAGATCAAGAGCAGCAACAAAAACAAACCAACCAACAAAAAAAAAAAATAATCTATCTGCAGACAGACCGATTTGGGGCTGATTGCCTCAAACATGATCCAAGTCATTAAGATTTGGCTAAAATATTTTATTTTCTGGTGTGGTGTTAAGCACGAAGCTGTCATCACACAACAGATCTGGACTGGAAATTCTATTTCTCCTCTAACATGACAGTGGAACAGGCCAAAGAGTCAGACACTCAGGATTTATTGTGAGCAGGAGTGTGTGGGAAGGCACTGTCTGACCACCTCTGAGCATCTGCAGTTATACGGTCACCTCTAGCATGAAAATGGCTTAAAGCTTCAGTGCAATGAAATGCAAGAGGAGGCTGGAAAATCTGTCCCAGATCAGAGCTGCTTTTGTCCCTGCCTGTGAAAGGAGCTTTTCCAGAGCTGTGTAACCACCATTTCTGCTTCCACGCCTTGGCACTGCCGTGGGTGGGTTTCAAAGCCTTCTAAATAAAAGCAGCTTGTCAGCAGCGTGTCCTCCCCCTGCCGTGTGCACTCGACCATCACAGGGTCTGTTTACTTACTGACAGGACTCTGCATGGCAGTGACACTGGCAAAGGGACTCACTGCACAGCTCTGGCTGCTCTGGGGCACGGGGAGGACGTGGGCTTCCCAGAACAGCACCTGGCAGTGCCAAGGAGGTGCCACCTGGCAGAGGAGTCACTCTTGACAGGTTCTAAACCTTTCCTGATGAAATCCTCTCCGTGTAGGCTGATGTGACATGCTGGGAGGTGATCCAAACGCATCTCCTGGAATTGGCTTCAGTCTCTGCCTTTGTACTTTGGCCACTCACAACATTCACATGTGAAGCTCCCCTGTGCCAGTGTGTTGGCAGCAAGATGATGGTGGGCAGCAGAGAGAAGGGGTGAATGACACAGGATGCACCAACCAGCACTGGGGCACCAGTTAGGGAAGGGATTCACAGGCTGCTGGCAGGGCTGTTGAAGGCTCATTCACAAATAACCCAAATCCCAGTGTGGGTTAACAAAACTGTTCCATTTCAATTACTGCAGCTGACCTACTGGTTTTGCTTGGGCAGGATTATTACACCAGTGTAAGTTCTATTCTTAACTCTGCACCAATTACTAAACAATTATACTTACTGTCCCTGCTGTATCGAGGATTTCAAGCATACACTGTTGACAGTCTACTTCCACTTGCTGGGGAAAAAGGGAAGAAACAAACGAGGTTAAAAAAAAAAATCTCTGAAATGGGACAGGCAAGAGGAATCTCAGCTGAATTTTCACTTCAGCCACAAAGACCTCTACAAACAAACCAGGCACCTGCACTTCCCCAGTGCTGAGGCACTGCTATTACAGGATTAATTATGCCCCAGGCCAGGCATTTGGGTCAGCTCAATAATGCTCCAGGACTGTGTTATTATAAAGGCTTAAATGAGCAGCTCACTGTAAACATCTCGAGTGAGACAAAATCCACTCTTACAAATCAAAGGACCTTAAACTTCCATTTTCTTTGCTGCGAAGGGAGTAAAGGAGAAAAAGCAAAATATTTAGTGATCCTCACAGGCTCAGCAAGTCTTCCATTCACTGAGAAACATTTCAGATCCAACGAGGGTAATTCCAGGAAAGTCAACTAAATTTAACAGCAGGGCTCACACCACAATTTACATTCAGTTATCACAGGCACAAGCGTCTTATGCTTTGGTGCTATAATCAGGGTAACATTTATGCTAATCTGTAAAACAATGGGTTACTTGACATCAATTGGGTGAAGAAAGCAGCTCTGTTGGTAGAATTACATAACGTGACAGTGTGAGGGATCCTGACAAGGACTTCTGCTCAGTAAGTACAAGCCTGAATCCACAGCAGCCATACAGAACTGCACATCCCTTGGAACCAAGCAGAATGCTCTGGAACTAAATGGCAAAGCAGCCATTCCTAAAAGAAAACAACAAAACCAGCTGCTGTGCTACAGTAATATTACCTACTGGGATGAGGGGAGACTAGACCCAACAACACGTACAGACAGCACACGCAGCAAATACTGGTATCTTTGTTTTGAAGTCATAATTCTATGTGAAATGATGGCAATCAGATCTGAGTAACAACCTGACCCTAGTGGGTTGAGCTGTTCCTCTGCCCAGGCATCAGGGAGAAGCACTGGCAGGAGGAATGGGCCAACTCATCTGCCAAGCACCACAGCTCACATCCCAGTACAGGTGGAAGTCAGTGATGGTTCAGGAAAACACAGCAGACTGATCTCTGTGCAGGTGTAGTAACTTCCAGGGAAGGAACTGGTGAGCACTGGAGAGCTGCAGCCTCAAGCTGCCTCAACTTGAGTCATCAGAGACTGCAAGTGAAAGCTCTGGGGTAGATGGAGCAATAGAGGTTTAATCCTCCTCTTAAACAGAACTAATTTAGGGAGCGGTCCAATTAGCAGCAGAATTTGTCATTCCTGATAATTCAGCCTGAGAGCAGCTGACAGAATTTGTCTGAGTGCATCTGGAGGCCCCATGCTAGTGAAGTGCTCTGGGAAGTCCAAGGACATGATTGCCCCACAGCAGCAATGCTTTCAGGGCATCCCTTTGCTGCTGTGGTTTTACACAACCAGAACATGTTCTGAGCACAGACCCTTTCTCACTGCAATGAGCTTTTGCTGCATTATTAAAAAGCAGCAAGCTCTGTGGGACTGGAGAGAAACAGGAGTGAAGTCACCTTACCTTTCTGTAGGAGTCTTCTATTGTTGGGTCATATTTTTCAACAAAAATTCCCTGAACGAACTGTACAGTCTGGGGAGAAGGGAAGGGAGAAAAATATTAAGTGAGCTGAAAATGACCAGTAACATTCACCAAGAAACACCTGATGAAAAATATCAACTAACACTACTCAATGCTGCTGGAATTCAATGGTGGGGAGCAGAGAAAGAGAGAGAGATTTTTTCATTTTCTCTTAAATGAATTGTAGGTGTTTTCTGCTATGTTAAGACTCACTTTATTCAAGCATGTTTTCAAAACTCCCCTGAAATGCAAACCTACTGCTTGCTGGCTTTTGTCAGAGGAGATGAGAGCCTCCAAAATGCCTTCACTTCAGGGCCTGGGACTTCAGAAGAATAAAAAGCACCAAATATGGAAGCCTTGCAATTGAATGAGAAGAACTGGCATCTGCACACTGTGGAAAAGTACCTTTGGAAAATGCACTTTTCAACTGAAATCCCTTCAGAGTTACAGGGGAGCAGCTCTGGATTGCAGCATGGAACAGCAAGGGAAATCTGGAGTGTCTCCAGATACTCCATGGGTATGAAACCCCTACAGGAGGAGACACTGCTCACCTCCAAGAGAAGACTTTCTTCCCCTGCATCACTATTCAAATCTATTCTAAACGTTTCCCATCAAGCTGTCAGGGGGATGGGGCCCAGCTCTGGCCATCCAAGCTCTGTTTGGGGTGGGCTTTGGTTCCTGTCAGGCTGCAGCTTTCCCAAAGCTCCTTTCTGCCCTGTCCCCTCAGCTACAGCAGACACTGCAGCCACACTGATGCAGCACTGGAGCTTTGGTTCCCTTTGTAGAACAAGGTGATGGTGTGAAACTAACTGTTCAAGATCCCAGCACTTAATTTTCTCTCTGTAAAAATCAACAACACACCAACTATTTTTTACCAACTGTATTTGCCACAGGGGTTTTTTTTTTTCCATACAAAATCTGCAAAGCCACAGTCCATTTTGAGAAGCTGTTTTGTTTGGATGGACAGCTGAGAATTTTCTACAAGAGGGTTCACACAAGTGCTTGCAAACTCCCAGGGAGTGGCATATGCCAGAACATCCCACTGTGTGCTCCAAACTGAGCAGCTCCTCATGGTTTGCTCTTCTGCTTAATATCAGAGAACATTTCTGAGTACTACCTCATTTAAACATCACCCTGTATCACTAAATAAACCTATTTTACACCCCACTGATCAAAGCTTTTGCCTCTCCAGTATTTTCTTGTCACAATAACAGCTGTCCCAGCCTGCCTGTCAGATTGCAGCTCTCAGCAAAACCATTCTAAGAAGACACCATCATGAATGTGGATGAGTTACACCAGCAACAGCAACCAACAATAAGAAGTGTGGGTTACAGACTGTATTTTAGGATTCTCTGCAGAGATGCTAACCAAAGAGTGTCCACAGAAGGCTGCTATTTGCTAGGAAGTGAACATCTGAGCAGCATGGTTGGTCACATCTGTACTGCTCTATTCTGGGAGCTGGCTTTGTGAACCAGCCCTCAGTGTGAGAAGTGACAAACCACTCAGGGCATTTCATCTTTCTCCTGTAACAGTCTTGTTTTACATCCAAAAATACAGCACTGCTCTGAAAAAAATTACCTGAACCCATGTATTCCCTTCTCAAATAGTTCTGTTTGTAATAAATGATTGTTCTAACTTTTGTTATCTCAACTGGTGCTCCTGTGTTCACATAGACACCCATTACACACAATCAGAATCATGATTATAGAATCATAGAATGGTCAGGGTTGGGACCTTAAAGTTCATCCAGTTCCAACCCCCTGCCAGGGCAGGGACACCTCCCACTAGAGCAGGGTGCTCAGAGCCCCATCCAGCCTGGCC
>JAOEGS010009262.1:0-14328 GCA_025447755.1 Corythornis vintsioides | reverse complement strand
CTTAGAGCACCTGCCAGTGCCTGAAGGGGCTGCAGGAAGGCTGCAGAGGGGCTGTTTCCAAGGGCCTGGAGTGAAAGTTGAAAAAAAGACTACAAAGGTAAAAATCCTCAGCTCTTCTAAGCCAGTCTGTCACTACAGGATCTTTCTAACACATCATGCAGAACATCCTGTAGACACATCTTCACAAGAAAAATAAGACTGGAAATGGCATAAGCACAAGTTAGAAATTATGATGCTTTATTTTGAACAGGTAAAGATTGCTCTTTTTCCATAAAAAATAGACCATCTTTCTGCTTTTTTTTTTGTATTTTTTTTTTCTTTGTGGCTAAAATGCACAGACTCGGAGCGTGGTGATAAAAATAGAGGTTGAATGGCATCCAGTTACTTTGCATTACAACAGCAGAAGCAATCAAGATTGAACCACCACAATAGATGTGATTCTATGGGAACAGCAGACAACCTATATGGCAGGGAGGAATGGGCTGCTGGAAAGACTGCTTCTGAAGAAAGCACAGAAAGATTTTCCAGTTATTCAGCTATTAGACAGAAAGTTGTTTCTTTATTCAAAGGTGCTCCCAGTATTCACTGCCCAACTTTCTGATCTCCAAAGTACTGCAGGTGCTGAGTGACCAGCTTGCACAGCTCATCCCAGCTAAGGCACAGTTCAATGCCTCATTGATGGCACACAAACAAACCAGGACTGTGATTCTGTTTGTTTCAGTGTTATTATTTACTGGGAGGTTCCTTTGCAGAACTTGTTTTAAAAGGCATTAAGAACCTGTCCTTGTAACACTGAGCATAGAAAACCTCTATCTACTTCTGAGTTTTGACCAAAATACTTAAAAGTACAGAATTACAGAAACTTCAATGCAGCATTTCTAAAACAATTATTAAACTGTTGCTAGGAAAGAACATTCTTACCAGTAAAGCTGCCATTACAGGTCCATGAACAATATAAAGCAAGTGAGTGTCAACACTCATCCAGCAGCTGAAGGGAAAATACATCATTAAAATGCATTATTAATTCACATAATATGTGTTACACAGTTAAATAATTCTAAGTCCCTTCAAAAACAGACATGCTACTCACTTGTCATTGAAGTATCTGGCTCTTGCAACAGCATGAATAGATGCTGGCATTAAAGGAAACCCTGAAATGGTTAAAGTTAGATTAGTCTTGGTATATTTTTAGCTTGAATTTCATGTGTCACATAAACTATTAAGTCTCTTGTCTACAAAATATGTGGAAGCACAGCTTTCAGGAAAGAACTGTAATCCCAATATACTCAGAGCCACAGCATTACTTCACAAAAGGGAATAATGTTCAAGACAGGCTAAAAGGAGGAGCAAAGCCCACAGGCCATGCTCTTGTGGGGTGTCACAAAGCTGCTGCCAGACTGTCCTGCACTGCTCTGTCTATCAGGGAAGGAAACAGAGATTTGGTTCTCAGCAGAGAATTCTCTTGGGAAAGCAGGGACACTTGTTAAAACCATGTCAATTGCTGTTGAGCAAGAGACAGGCACATGAACTCACATGCCATCTTATGAGGCAATAAACAGCAGAGAGAGGAGTCGCTCTTTTGGAGCCAACAGCAAGAGAAAATGTTTGGACCCGTGAGGTTTTTTTTGGGCATGGGGATTTGTGACATCTTCTGCAGGTTCCCAGCCCCTCTGCAGTCAAGCCCACCCCACGCACATTTGTCTCAGCAGGAAGCAGAGCTGTGGATGTAATAAATCCACATCTCCTGCCTTCTCCGTGAGGCCTCAGGGGAGGCCACTGCTCTGACAGGGAGCTGATGAGAGCAAATTTGCACCAAGCCAAGAACATGCTGTGCTTAAACTGCAATCCTCAAATTCTTATTTCCAGCCTGGCATTCAGAACCAGCTCCATTCCTGTCCACTCCCATCAGCTTGCTTGTACGTTGTGATTCTCTTCAGTGAGCTAAAAACTGGGGAGTCTGCACTATACAGACCCCAGTTGGTACACCCTTGCACATACAGAGAGCTGGCCAGTAGGGTGAGCTTTGGTATCACTGTTGCCTGTTCCCTACAAACAATGGATGTCTCTTCTCAACTCTGGATAGTCTATAATTATAAACAAAAATGTGTCAAAATGTCTTCCTGATGCCATGAGCAGTCACCGAGGGAAGAACGTGGCTCCTTGTTACTTTGGGTGTTAGTGGTTTCATAAACACTTTTAAGAGACAGAGAATCCTTAGATAAATTCTGGGGGATTCTTACCTCAGTGTACAGCCCAGCTAATGCTGGTGTGAGAAAAAGGTCATAAAAAGTATGTAAGCAGAACACTCTGATGTCTCCAGGTATCTTTAAGCAACAACTACTTACTCTACTGCCAAAAAAAACCTACTTACTGCAGTTTACCTTGGGAGGACAATGCAGGTATGGGAGAACAAACTGGGTTGCTGCCTTCTTTATATATTGTTAGAAAATGATTACTTGGCCTCTGTCTGCAGAATGCTTTTTTTGGGTGATGATGCACAGTAGAAGAACAGAAAGCTCAGAACAGAAAGAAAGGAACTTCCAACCTCAGGGTGAATTTATGGGATTGACTGCTTGAGAGAATCCTTTGGATTTAGAAATGGAGAAAGTCTAGTCCAGTTTTGTTGACAGATTGAGTGCAATTTTTAAGGGGCATTTCTGCAATAGGAAAAATTCTTCATCTGAAAGATCTGGCCTGGAGAATCACAAGTAGAGCACTCCACATCATGCCAAGAAACCTATTTTTCTTCTGCTAAAAGCATTAGCCTAGAAGATTTGGTTCAACAGACTCAGAAGCAAAACTTAAGAATGCCAAGGAAAGTTGTCATTAATTACAGGGTAAAAAGCTCATGGCTGTTTATGTTTTTTTAGCTACAGGCTAAAACCTTTACAACCTTGTAAAGGCTGAAGGCAGAGAGTTAATGAGAAGTGGAGCACCAAGGTCTATGTGGTCTTGGTGGCACAACACGACTCACTCCAGGGGTCCCACCAAGATGTGGTATGCAGTCAGTAACACAGAAAAGTGATGACATATCCCTTTAGGCCATGCCAGGTCCTTTATGGCATAAACTGGTAGTTATACTTAATTCACTTTCCAGTTTGGAAAGCACTGTTCCCAATATTCCGTTTCCAATTTGGAAGGCACTTTGTTTCAGCACTGTCCAAATAAATGAGTCTTTTTTTCACTTTTATGTGGTTGAAGCTGCATGAAGCAGCTGGACAGAGTGGACTGTGGCTGGATGCACACATTTGAAACCCTTGCCCTGCATAAGGGTGATTTCCTGACCCAATAACAATAACAAATAAGAAATTACATCCATAGCAGCAGGGGTCATATGAAGGCAACAGCCTTGAACTATATCTGTACATGTCATATTCCATTCAAAAAAAAAAAAAAAGATTTCTTATATGCCTGGAAACTGTTATCTGGCACCACCATCCATATAAACTAGAAAATCATGCTAATTTCTAGGTATCTAATGTAGGTATCTAGAGAGCATTCAGTCTTATACCATAAGACCACTTAAACTTCAAGAACTCAAGCCATGAAATTCTGGTATAAATACAATAATTTAGGTGTAGGAGTGCTAGAAAAATTCAATCAGCTGCAGGAATTGACCATCTTGCTGCAAATGCTAACATACATACCCCATCCCAAGAGGTAATACCAATGCAAACGCTGCTCTTCAGCAAACACTGCCACCACAATCAACGTGTGTAGATAAATCCCTTCACAGAGCATCCAGAAATAGTTGCAGCCCAACATGTATTGATGAAAGAATTGCAGCACTTTGCAGCTTACCTGTTAGAAAAAAAATGAGATCATGTCACACACTTGGCCAGCACTTGGCATTTGAGCAAAGACAAATGTTACTGCAAGGCTGTAAGGAAGCAAAGTGGATCAAAATCCTCAGCTCTTGCTGGGTTTGTTCAGCACCTATCAGTGACAGGGATTTAAACTTTTATAGATTAGATGGATGGAACAAACAACCCTTGCCAAATAGGAAGAAGTGATAACAGCACTCCAAAGAGTATCATATAACAGAAAATGGCCATTACATAAGGGTATCTGTGACTGAAATTTCTTATACACACCAGTATTTCTGTGTATATTGTAGGTAGGAGAGACATGCACACACGAGCCTGTCAAGATCAGAAGATGCACAGGTGAAAGGTGGGTAAATATAGCAATTATAGCAAAATTTAATAAAACAAAAGGTGCAGTAGGGATAGAAAAAAAACCCCAAGCAATAAAGGCTTCATTTGCTCTGTTAATTGGCATTAAAACAAAATTATTATGGGAAGTTATCTGGTGGAATAAGTAAATTTTGAACATAAATCCTTTAAGTCTTCATTACACATGTGGACATTACATATGTTTTAATGAATACTTAGAGTATAAGAGTCCTTGTCACAGCCTCAACTTTTAAAGCACTGTCAGAAAGTATCATTCTTAATGCTAATGGTCTTTCTTCAATTTAGGTGTCTGATATCATCTGCCAGTTTTTTATCTTCAAATATCAAGGGTATTTTTGTCACATCTCTTGCACAGGTTACTGCTATGCAATAAGGAGAAACACAATGTGTGATTTAAAAATTATTCTTCTGCTCTTCTATTTTTTAATCTCCAGATGGTCCCTGTGACTGGTGTTGTTTTCTTTATATATTTCCTGCTTTAATTAGCTCACTTAACCAGTAAGCTTTAATTTGCTTACTTAACCAGCACACATTGAGAGACACACGTGGTGAGATAATATCAAGTGCTAATGTTTAATTGCTTTCACACCATTAGAAGTGGATAAACGGTTGAATTGTAATTGAACAATTGTACTAGAAGACAAGCTGATCAGCATTGTGACATCACTTGAGAGATCCCCAGGCTGGCCTTAATTTCCCATCAGCCAGGGTTGCTGTCATGACAGTGAGTGCAGTGCGATTTTGCTTCTTGAGAGTAAGATCAGAGCTGGAGACCTGCCATAAACATATTTATCAGCTGAGAGGCTGACACAACCTGTATCCCTGTCTATGAGCAGTGAAGAAATCTATTGCTTTGATTTAAAAAAAAAATAAAATGCAGGGAACAGATCATTTCAGGGGGTATTCTGTAAAAATATATCTCTCATAATCCCTGCTCATCCCCACCACGTGTGCTTGTGAGAAAGGGCCAGTGGCCACCAAGGGCATCTGTCCCTTCAGGGGATTTGTTGGGAAATATCAAGTAGTGAGTGCTGGGAGTGATGGGATTCTGACACAACGTTTGCATGAAGGGACTGGATGGAGCAAGTCTGAGGCTTGTCCTTCTTGCACCAGATTCAAAGTTTTTTATTGCTCAGGGAAAGATCTGAGTGTAGTAGACATAAATTCTCAGCACCTGCACCCTCTGTGCATGTCTTACCAGATGGGTATTATTACCTGATGAATAGGAATGTCTGTTTTTTCATGGCTGTATTAGATTTACTGGTGTGTTACATGAAGAGGAATCATGCAGTACTTACAGGATCCCTTTTTACAAGGCCCGGGTTAGGAACAACAGCAATGAGGTGAGCAATTGTGAACATGGAGTTCAGCACATAAGAAAAAAACAAATTCTTATGCAGTGTTATCCTTTGGCAGCTGAGGCTCCTGAAAAATATGTAGCACATGTTGTCAATTAGTATTTTTCTTCTGATGTCACTTTAAAAAGCTCTTTCTGGCAACATTCTTCTCAAGAATGCCTTTTGGCAAGGCTTAATTGGAAAATAAATGCCTTGTATCTCAGCCATAACCTCTGACAAATTTTTGCTTTTGTTTTTACACCTGTTTACCACCACATGCTTTTTAGACCATGTTGTACAGAGCCATCCAGCTACATTCTCAGCCCTTGATGCCTTTCTTTATTTCATGCTAATCAAGATATTAAGTGGTGAAGCAGAACCCTGGGAATTACTAGTTGAGCATGATACAAATAATGAGCTTCAGGAATACTGCTTTGTAAGTCACTGCTCCCTGGAGACTCCATTTCTCAAATACTCAGATGAAAATTATTTGCTCCTTTAGGAATTAGTGGTAAGATAGGATGGGAACTTTTGGCAGGAATCTCCTTAAATTACAGGGGGATTTGGTTTGGTATCCTGCATGTTTCCAACTCCAGCTGAGATCTCAGACCAGGAGAAGTTGTTTTGCTGCTCAGGAGGAGCAGACATCTTTTCTGAATGACTGATGCTGGAGAGGGGAGGATTTCTGGTATTGTGGGTAGCAGAATTTCACAAGAGAATTGTGCAGAATTATTGTGGAACCAAATGATGACTGCAGTTTCAGACTGTAACAATCTCCTCTTTCTGATGCATGCCCAAATCCTCACACCAACTCCTTGAATAACCCTGAGGAAGAGACCACCACCCCTGCAGCACTCCATACTCCAGCTTTCACATTAAAGCTCCATCTGGATTATTAAGTGTATATTTCCATACCATCACTTTCTAATTTGACCTTCAGTATTTACCATCAAAATGGGCATCAGCACCTGCCTGACTGTTCACACTGACAGAAGAGCATTTTAGCAAAAGCAAACCCCTTACTTGATTCCTCCTCTCTGATGGTTTTGATAATAACCTGTAACCTTCTCTTTCTCTGATATTTTACCTCTTCTTGTCCCTCCTTCTGATTGCTTAATCATTCCTTCACAATGTTTCTGAAGGCTCCTTGTTATTTTCTGTACAATCTTTCTGTATGCTCCCTACTTTGTTTCCTTCATCACTAAATCACTTATCTCTGTCTAAAAATTGAGAGTTTCCTGTGACACTTGCCTCTATCAATTGTGTCTCAGAGGTTGAGAGTCTCCTAGGTTTCTTGTGTCTCAACATTTACTCTGTGTCTCCTACATTTCCTTTGACAGAGATGGGTTCTGTTTACTTACAAAGTCAACTTTGCTTCTGAGTTCCTATCTCCACTTCTCTATTGCATCTAGGATATTTTGACTTTCAAGGAGTTTTTTGGTTTTATTTTCTTCACTGATCTGCACTGTGAATCTGTCATTTCTTCTCATTAATGAATACCAAGAATACTGATTTTCACTCTAAACAAGTTATGTTCCATCTCCTATGCACTTGCTTATTTTTCAACTTATTTTCTTGCTTTCCACAATGCTCTTCCTTACCCCTGGGGAAAACTCCCAGCAAATTATTCTTCCACCCATTACCCTTCTTCAACTCCCTTTAAAAGCCTTGGCAACAGCTAGACTGCAGGTGCATGCACAACAAACCATCTATTATTGTGGCAAATCTACACTTATTGTGCTTCCCATCTGACTTTATACAAATGTCTTTGTTTTAATAATTAAATTGGAAGTTAAGTGGATCTAAGAGTCCCTTATCCTTTTTTTTTTTTTTTTTTTTTATCATATGAGATAATGGGGTCTCCATATGCAATTTAAAAAATATTGCAGTCATGTGATGGTGTGTGTAACTGTTAGGTACCCTACCTCATGAATACTCTGAGTTAGTATTGCTTAGTGATGCTCATCACTGCTGACTCAGTATTCCCTTCTGGAAGTGCTGCAATATCTGTTATGCCAGATCATTAAGAATCGTGATACCCAAAGCTGAACAGAAAATAAATCTCTGCCAAGAAAGACTTATATGTGGGAAACAGCAACTGGGCAAGCTGCTAGTTGCTACCTCTCCAGTCAAAGGCTATTATACAATCTGAAAGCTACTTCTTGCTGACTATCTGATTTACAGCTGGCCTTCTGTTGAAGGTCATTTAATTTATTGCTGCCATAGCAAGATGATAGAAAATAACTCAATTTAACATGAATCCTGTTCTCATACACATTCATTCTCTCTTTGTTTAAGATTGTAGTTTGGTTTCCTCTTTGTCCTCCCATCATGGCGCTCTTTGTTTTACCTCTTCTCTCTACTTCTTCCCATAACCTTTGTGTCAGGAATTAGTCATAGAAGGGGAAGAAAAAGTGGAGGAGGAAAGAAAGGAGGAGGTGTGTTACTGTCTGGAAGGCTGCTGCACAGATGAGTGTTTCAGCACAGCCTGGGACTGGTCAGGATTGTGCACTGGGCTGTGACTCAGAGCTAAGAGTGAGTCAGCCTGATCCTGCCTCTATCACTGCAAGGAATCACCTTCCTGGTCCATTTTGGGCAGACAGTTTAACCAGATTGTGTCTTTACTGTCCCAAAGAACACAGAAGCCTGGGTGTAGGATTCCAAATCAGATTAAGCAGTGCTCTTTTCAGTTTTCTCAAGACATTACTGTGGCTGTGACTTTGTCCAGTTTATATTAATATAGATGGGAAGGGAATTAATCCGTTTATTGGGCAGTTTCTATTTATCTCTGTATATGATAACTGCACATTATCAAAGTCACTCATCCAACTGCCTCTCTGAAGATCAGCAGCATCCACAACCTATATTTTGAATCTACCTACTTTGAGCTTGTAAACTTACAGACTCTTACAGCTTATGCAAAGTGCAATCAATTTTCTTACAGTCACTCTTGATAGTGGGGATGTTGGGAGATTGTTCTTTTGCTACTCTTGCTGTCTGACATTTGAGGCACAGACATATAATTGTACAGCTCTAAGATTTATATCTGCTTCTTCTGGCCTCTCAGTTTACCAAGCAGTTTCCAGCCAGTATGGATACCCTCATCCATGGTGTATCTTTGCAGGGACTAGCAGCAGATGAAGTAACAAGGGAGAACCTTTGCATAATATTACTGAGCTAATTACTACTATTTTGGATTCACTATGTGCTGGTGCATTCTACAGATCTTCATATATGAATAAATATGTATATTTCTCAGAAGCTCAGATAATGAAGTTGATCATATCTCACAACCCAGAAAGTAAAGTTTGTCACATTGCACTGAAGATTTTCACTAATGCTGCAGAACATTGCAAACACCAATTCCAAGACACCTACCAAATGACAGTTAGTTTAGACACTTAAAACCCCTCCACTAAAAGAGTCATAGTGAATTTTTAAAACTAAATGGTCACAACAGCAAATGCACAGTCTGAGACAGCTGGGGCTCTTTAGTCTGGAGAAGAGAAGACTGAGAGGGGATTTGATAAATATTTATAAATATATGAGTGCTAAGTGTTAGAGAAAAGTAAGAGCCTCTTCTCACTGGTGCCCTGTGATAGGACAAGGGGGAATGGTTACAAGCTGGAACACAAGAGGTTCTGCCTTAACATGAGGAAGAACTTTAAAGTGAAGGGTCACAGAGCCTGGAATTGGCTGCCCAGGGGGGTTGTGGAGTCTCCTCTGGAGATTTTGAAGACTCACCTGGATGTGTTCCTCTGGAACCTGGGTTAGATTATACGTAGATTACACTTAGATTATGATCCTGCCTGGCAGGGGGGTTGAACTTGATGATCTCTAAGGTCCCTTTCAACCCCTAATTAACCCTTAATATCTCTGTGATACTGTGACTGGTCTTAGTGAGAATACCCCATGATGAGACTTCTATATCAGCTTTATATAAAAAGACACTCAGAAGAACTGTTTCTCATTGCCTTGTCCCCTTCCAAGCTTTTGTTTACCACTTGTCCTCAGGGAAAGAAGAAGTGTCTGTAAAAAACACTTACTTGAAATAGAAGAAAATTGCCAAGGAAATCAACAGGGATGTTATAGACAAAGCATGGCCCACAATTGCCATATAATAAAGTATGAACGCCATCTGCAATTGAACAAAAAAGAAAAGGCAAACATGAATTAATTTGCACTCAATTTTTTTTCCTCATTGAGAATCTACACAATCAGCCTCCCATTTTATATTTTTTTTTCAAAGATTCTTTTTCAATACACTTTTAATATCAGTAGTCTATTAAATAGCATGGCCTACGGATAAGTGTTTCTTACATGAGTTGATCTGTTCCTGCTGCACTGAGGTGACTGATGAGATCCCTGCTCACACTACGCATCACTAAGTTTCCCGTGCTCTAGGCGAGCACAGCAATCAACACATTCAGGTTTTCAGAAAGTCCATTACAACTTTCAGCACCAAAAAAAAATATTTATTAAAGCAAATAGGTTGCTGCAGGATTGGTAGAAAGCTTTTATGGCTTGAAAGTAGTCTAAACAACAGGGAGAAAAAGCTTAATGGTTATTTTTGGAGAGGAGTCAGTGATTAGGTGCCCTCAGGACTGGTATCTTTTATATATATAAATATATATAATGTGGTTTCTTGTCTCCACACCTTATGGACATAGCAGAGATAGGAAAGATGCAAAGTCATCAATGAAAAGAACTGAGGTAGAGTACCTGTGTTATGCCAAGTGGGTACAAATACTGGGATTCTCCCCTTTGGAGAGATGAAGTCAGAGGGGGCTTGTGATTAAAGCTTAGAGCATCATGAAAGCAGCAGATGAGATGTTTTCATTATTTAAAGATTATTTAATAAGTAAATAAATAAATGATATTATTTAAATTATCCTCAACTCCTACCACACTAGTACAGCACACCCTGAGAAATATTCTGGTTCAGACTGGTGTGAAGCCAGTATGCACAAACAGATAAGCAGACTTTGACTAGGATGAGTGAAATCTAAGGCAGGCCTATCCATAATCTGTATGCCACTAGTGAAACAGAACTGCAGGATAGCACGTGGGCTGTAGAATGTGGCGATATTTAAATGTCATGTTTTGCTCTCAGACAAGCTTGTGAGCATCATCCAGCTGTCAGAAGACTACAGGAGGCTAAATGCCACAACAGGCTTCACCACTGCCTTTCTTTTTTTTTTTTTTTTTTTTTTTTGTCCCCCTAAGTTTCCTGACTTGAGGAAAAAGAATTCTCTGATACAATTTCTACTCAATTATATTATCCACAGGAACATGGAAATGGTCTACAAATGAAGCATATTCCTGTTTTTAAAGACTGGGGTTAAAGGTCATCATCTAACTTGGCATTTCTGTAAAGACAGGTTATTTCTGTATTTTCCATTCTTTTTTTTTTTTGTTTCAGAAGAATCTTGGTGTATGCAAAAATTTTCCTATGTGTTCTATCTACACTTTGCTTGAGTTATGTTCAGAGATGTTCTTCTGGAAGGCATGGATAATAGGTAACAGAGCTACATTTTTTGCCTCCCTTCTAGAGCCAACATCTTGAAAAATTTGGTTTTTATGGTGCTTCCATTTAATGCCTCTGTAAGCTCAGATTGTTATTATTATTCTCTCACTGTCACACAGGAGAGTCGTATTTTACTGTGATGGTACATTCCTCATGCTACAAAAACTTCTAGAATTCACCTCCTGCCTAGTCCAGTCGACTTTTCCAAGACCCTTTTGGTGGGATCATTACTAAATATAACCACATACTGTGTTTTGGCTGCATAAAAAAAGATCCACACAAGCCCCAAATCAAATAACTTTTTGACTCTTTTCCTTCCATAATTCCAAATGGTCACAAATTATTCTGTCACAAATTTGTCATCAGATTTTCCTGGAGTTCCATTTTCACATTTGAGAAATATGGTTTTTTTCATGAACTCCCCTAACTTATTTTTTTTTAAGCTTTTCTCAGATTTTTCTCTCCTTATTTTGGTGATTTTATATTTAGTTCTTCTCTTGAAGCTTAGCAATTTTATTTTAGAAATATTGAAGCAAATGCTTAATGTATTACTGTAAATAGTTTCAATTCCAGTGACAGAATGGTTTGGATTGGAAGGGACCTTGAAGTTCCAGCCCCCCACCATGGGCAGAGGCATGTTTCACTAGACCAGGACATCAGTAAGTAGGGCAGGAAAAGAAGGCACTTCAGTCTGATCATTACATATATCAGACTTGTAGGATTTTCTGGATTAATGGTACCTTCATAAATATTTATTTTCAAAGGGAGTGAGCACAGGGTGATATTCTTTGCTTAAGAAAAAATAAATTTAACTCATATTCATATTTCTAGCCCTGCAGAGAGGATATCAACAGCTTGGAAGACACTTGTTATAGAAAGCAAAATTGAAATTCAAATGGATTATTTTATAATATTGGACAGTAAGGGAAAGTCACAGGAATGAAGAAATGTATTTGTAAAATAGTGCTAAATTTGTCACATGAATTGTTACTAAATTAGCCACCCCACAGCAAACCTATAATTAGATTTGAGCAGTCATCAAATAATTGTAATAGACTAAAATAACGAGGACAACGTTATTAAATTCTTGTGAGGCAAATAAACAGTGTAAAAGATGAGAACTATTCTGACCTCCCTCTTATGCATCTTACTGCTAGCTCAGCTCAAAATCATTCCCAAACAATCACTGCCTTTTTAACTGTAGCATACCTTCAGTTTTTCAGAGGTGAAAGAGTTGCACAGGGTATAGTTGGACCAAGTTCGGTTGCTCTCAGGATGGCGGAACCAGTTTCCAGTTTCATCACAGTATTTTGAAGCCCTTTCTGATGAAAAATTGCAATTATATTGGTAAATGCATATTGCACATTGAATAATACATAAAAAATGATTTCTGTGGTTGGAAATAAAATGCCTGTGTAACAAAATCCAAAGGCTTTTCAGAGTGTGCAATTAATAAACAATTGTCTGCTTTGTTTTGTTATTTTTTTCTCAGAGATTTATCTGATGGTTTGCTTGTGGTTTAGCTGTCTCCTTTCGTCTTGAATGAAAGCGACAGAGTATATACACCCAGACTGCATTCAGAGGGCTTGCAATTATGGAGTGATAATAATTAAGTTAAAGAGGCTGTTGAAAGCTCTTTATGAAAGAGAAAGTAACTTTAGACCCTGACACTGAACCCAATGGAAGTGTGCACAGGCAGGCAAACACAGTGGTGGATTCTTGTCCCAAACTACAGCTTTTATGTTGGAAAATGGATGTGCCCACTGGCTAGCAAGCAAATTCAGCTTTTTCTTTTCACACTTAACACTGACTAGTATCTGCTGGTACCTGTACATGCTAGTGGACTGGATCTTGGAGCAGAGTTTCATAGAATAAGAGTATTCTATGAAATAAGATTTCAAGAGTAAACAGTCCCAGTTCTCTCAGCCTTTCTCACAGGAGACATGTTCAAGTCCATTAACCATCCTCATGGCTCTCCATTGGACTCTCTGCAGTAGATCCCTGTCTCTCTTGATTTGGAGAGCCCAAAACTGTATCCTGTATTTCAGGTATCAAGGGAAAAAATAGTTTAAAATACTGTATAGAGAAAGGGCAGCAAGCACTATGTAGACAAGAGCCTGGGTGCTGGAGTTGGTGACATTCCCAGTCCCAGCCATGCACTTGTGCAGAGGGGTGGAATAGTCCTGCCCAGGTTCTGAGCCAGCTAAATCCTGCTGGTGTGGGCACACACTGCTCATTTTCCTCTGAGGCTGCAAAGTATGCAGGCACTGGAAGCAGCAGATTTTGGCACACGTGTCCAGTTTCATTTCAAATGGCTGCAGAGTTCTCTGTTCAAATAATCTGAGTTTGGCCTCTCCACCTATGTGGAGATCTGGTGCTGGCTCTTGCTTTGGAGGTGGCTCTGGCATCCTTCCCAAAAGTCTATCTTGATTCCCCTTTGCCTGTATTTACAGTCAATATTATTTTAAAGAGACAATTCTAATTTGAACATATACATCTTTTTTTTTTCTTGTCACATTTGCACTTGTTTTTCTTAATCAGTACTGATCATCAATTATTCTATTCATTTGGAAGATTCACATTCCCTCCATATATCCTAAAAAAAGGAATCACTCATACTTCTAAGGGAAGGATTGTATACACTGAGCTATCTTCCCCTGACTAGAAATACACTCCATTTAGTGCCATTGCTAATAAATCACAAAGAAAGACAATCGTCCAGAACACAGCATACTTGCAGAATTACTGTGAGTTTCAAGTCATTGCTTTGGGGGACTTGTTGAAAATCAATTTGTGCATCAACACCACCAAAAAGAACAGCACATGTTATCTCAGCCTTCGATCACTGCAGCTTGGAGATAATCTCAGGCTGCCTGTGTAGCAATGTTCCCCTTGCACTTGTTGCCAGATATTATCTAAAGCTGGAAAAAGTTTTCAGTCACAGATAAAAGATGGTCATGCTATTCAAACAGGTCAAGCATCTTTTCCAAATTTACTATTTTCTACAGAAAGCAAGCTGTGAGTTTCCAAAAAAACCCTTCCAAATAAAAACCTTGTTTCCAAAGTCCATGGAGCTACGTACATGCCTAAAATACATGATAAAGTGGCTTGATATCATAGAGATTTTATGGGAAGGAAATCTGACAGACAGCTTTTCACCATCACAATGATGGTTCTTTTGGGTAAATTTTCTGTTTCTCAGGAGAAAATCTATCTGTATTTATTTTTTTTAATATTTATTTTTATTTTATATATATTTATATTTATT
>JAOEGS010009261.1:0-13460 GCA_025447755.1 Corythornis vintsioides | reverse complement strand
CCATCTCTGCCCACACTGCTCCTGCTGCAGCCCAGGCTGGATTGGCTGCTGGGCTCCAGCACAGCCTGGCTGCTCATCCAGCTGCTCCTCTCTCAGCATCCCCAAGTCCTTTTCTGCAGGGCTGCTTTGTCCCCTCATCCCCAGCCTGGATGGGCAGTGGGGATTGTTCCAGGGGGCAGGACCCTGCACTTGCTATCTTGCAATCTCAAGAGAAGGTTAGTAGTGTAACTGGAGTCCTTCCTTTCCTATCTTTTTCCATATGTTTCCTTAGAAAAATGAAGAATACACTGAAAGTATCCAAGCACCATATACATTTTCACTCAGGGTTCGTGTCTGAAGTGTCAGCACTGCCCAAAGAGCAAATAAAGCTGGGTGCTGCTGGCTGCCTTTGCTCCACACATGTTCCCTGCCTTTCTGTGCACACTGAGCAGGTCAGGTTCAGTTACTTAGTAGTTCCTGGGTCACTGCCTTCACCCCTGCCTTGCCCTGCTCCCTGCTGCTGGTGGAGGTCCCTTGTCCAGCTGAATTCTCCCTGCACACACATCGCTGGCTTTTCAGGGAGTACAAGATTTGTGCTGGCAAAACTCCTGCTGCCTGAAGTGAATCGACCCTCATCCAGCTGGAAGCAGAAGGAAATGTTTTGCCCTTGTTACTCAAGACTCGTGCTCAACAAGAACTGAAGCACCACCACCAAAAAGAGCATTTTGCTCCAGCTGTTCATTGTGAATCAGGCATGTGGCTATTTTTCAGCATGTGGCACTGGGTTAGAAGGCACTGCCCACACCCAGCATCCCCGTGGGAATTCTGTGTGCTGGTGTTTGCATCAATTCCTGCTTCCTGAGGTGCCTATCCAGTTTGTGGCCAGGCAAGCACACTGCTGCCTCACACAGCAGCTTTGCTGCAAGCCCAGTCTGTCTTCATAAGCAAAGGCAGCAGTTCTGAACCCTATCTTGTTCACTGCTAGAAAACAATCCCCTGCAGCCAGAACCCTCCCGTGAGGAAGCTGCTGCTGTGTAAATTCTTTGGATAGCATACAAGCAGCTGACAGCTCATTTCAAACTCCCTCCCTCACAGTCCATGTGACAGCTTGAGCAGCTGTCTGTGGTTCCTCTGGAGCCCAACACACCTTTGTGAACAAGCAGATTTGGAATAAAGAAAAAAGCACCTGCTCAGCTTGATAGAGACAACTGGGGTTGGATTTAAGCAGGGAAGTGTGTGGATTTAACCAGTGTGCAAGATTCTGCAAGCAAGGCTTGTGTCTGACTTACAGCTAAGAAAGGATTTAACTCTGACATCCAGAGATCAAACAGAATCTGGCTATTGGGACAGCTGATGAAAAGGTAAGAGCAGAGAACAGCTCTAGTATTGCCTCATTTTCTTTCAGCTGCCTCCAAGGACCTAAAGTTTAAACCACTTCAAGTTTTGGAAGGAAATGCAAGATCTGTCAGTGATTTTCAAGATAATGACTTTGACATTTGATTTTGAGTGCCAGGCATTGAGACCACAACCTCACCTGGTCTCTTGTTAAAAGAGAATCTTGACAAATCACCATCCTTGCTTTTTGCAGTGATAGAAATTACAGTTAGCATAACACATTTTGCAAGAGGCAAGAAAACAAAGCTTAAAAGATGCAGGCAAAACTTTTCTGTTAATGTTTGAATTGTTTTCAAAGGGAGAGTCAAACATCCTTGATTCTCAGAAGGAGGACTGAGTTCAATTTTTCAACTGGACAAGAACTCTTAAATTCAGGGGTTTGAACCTAACAAAATACAAATGAAATACAAAACCCCAAACTAATGAAATAGATTATCTCTAATAAAATATCTTATGGTATCTAATATACAGATGATCAATCAAATTCCTTATTTAATCACAAATGTTGCATTAGAGTTGGTTTTAATAAAAATATTCAGTATTGATAGACAGGCTGCTTATGACAGAGGGATAAACCATGAAAAAACAGTATCAGTCACCAAGGCAGAAATGAGTCCAAAACCTACAGAGGAGATTTCAGTTGTATTAGAAGAAGCACATGGTGTTTCTATCAATATTGCATTCGTAGACAAACTTCAATAGATGAATCATTATGTAAACTACTTAAAAGTAGCTAAATGATCATCATCATTCCAGATAAACAGGGCTTCCACACTGCTGCTTCCATGGCCCTGATCATAAAGAAAGCTCTTTTTTTTTTTGCACAAAGTTGAAGGGAAACGTCCTCTCTATTCATCATTTAACACAGGCTACCTTAGACATCTCCTTCAGAGCTCCAAAAGGAAAAAGACCATGGAAACACCTCAAGGAGAGTAAAACTGCCTCCAGTTCAGGCTATGGGAATATGCTCTTACCTCAAACCTCACACCTGCTTGTACAGATCCATGCCAGTGCTGGAGCACTTCCACCTGTCCATTCCAGAGCAGTGGATCAGGGACTGCAAACTCCCAAAGTTTTCTTTGGTGACTGTGTTCTGGCTTTGGAAGCAGATCAGAGGAAGCAGTTCAGAGGGTGAGAAGGCAGGAATATTGGCATGTTTGTGTAGCAGCACATAATGGTTGTTCGATGTCTGTGACAGAAGAAGAAACTGAGGAATCCCAGCTTGTCTGCAGCTCTGCTTTGCTCAGGGTGGCTGCTGCAGCAAGTCCAAAGTTGTTGTCCTGGAGTTGAAGGAGGGCATGGAATCTATTTCTTGAATAGCTTTTCAGAAGAGCTGGGCTATTTATGAAGAGAGAACCTGTAACATCTTCTTTCCTGGGGGTTCTGCCTGTGTGGGAGACAGAGCTTTTCCAAGACAGCAGCAATCACAAAGAGGAAGCTAAGTACACATGCAGACTGTCAGAAAGTCACCACATGCTGACACAGGCTACCCCAGATACACTGAACAATCCTTCAAGGCTTCTCAGCTCTGCAGGTCACCAATTCATGGCTTCTGGAAGCTCCTAGGCTGACACTGTTGGAAAACTCACCTGACATCCTTCATTTGTACTCACCTGGCAAATGGGTAACTCACCAGCTTGCGTGTCCATTGCCTGCTTGGCAGCTTTCAAAACCTTCCCTTCAGGCTGGCATTTTAAGTTTGTCCTTCATAATAAAGATGGGGGGAAATGAAAAAGTAAAGTTAGTCATGAAACAGTGTATTTTATTTCTGCTTTGCTCCTTTCAGAGCTAAAGAAAACAGAAGTGGGCTAAGAATAAATTCTAGTGGTTCACCACTGTACTGGATTGCCCAGCATACTGGAGAAAGCTACTGGTGTGCACACTATAGACCACAGTGAAACACATCTTGTTGGAGTGTGCACACAACACAGGATCTTCTCAGAGATTCTTAGGCTGCATCCCTCATTTCAGTGCTTGTTGCTGTGAGATCAGCACACTTGGGATTGTATCCAGCAGAAAAGGTAAGTTAGGCTGGAAGAAGAGCAAAGAGGGATGTTTTTTGCAGTGGCTCACTGGTAAAGGCAGACTGATGAGGAAAAGACAATTCTCTTATGAGCCCCAAAGACCACAGAAGCTCCCCAGTGCCCTTCCAAAACCAACCATCAAGCAGATCACTGCAGTGACTGCAAAGTGGCCTGGGGGAGACTGGGCTCCAGAAAGCACCCCAAGAAATGATGGCAAAAAGGTCATTTTCTCTCCCAGGTTGTCAGGCGTTTGGTAAACCTGCATTGCCACCTACCGGTTGTTTTCTACTCCAGATGTCTAGGACTTTTATTTTTCCAACATTCCTTCATATTTTGGCTATTTTGCAATGAACTTCCACACACCCCAGGAGAGAACTAACAAAACATCTGACTTACTACAGTATGAAATAGCATCTGAGATTCCTTTTCAAGCACGTCAGTAGTAACATCAGCAACGTCACCCTGGGGCATCTGGAGAGGCACCTACAGCTTTTTGTGCTGCACATCTGAGCACCAGCCATGTTCTGAAGGGCACAAGTTACCTGTGAATGTACTTGACCTGTTCTCCACATGCCAGAGGCTGTGGGAGCAGCTCTTCCCTGAGCCACGGAGCTTTGGTTAATTGTGTTACTGATCAGCAATTCTCTGGATAAATGGCATTACTGGAGCAATATGGAAAATTAATCCAATAAATAAATCAATCAATAAATAAATCAATCATCAATAAATCTATTGTAATATTATATTAAAATAATATTATTAATCCTAAAATTATCTTAATCTAAAATGACATTAATCTACCATAAGATTATATTAATATAAAATATCACTAAAAAGCCATGAAAATACTTGTACAGTTATGGTCTGTTGGCTGATTTGGTTTTCTTTGGTTCGTTGCTTTTGTTTCGTGTGGATTTTTGTTGGGTTAGGTTTTTGTTTGGTTGGGTTTTTTTACTCTTAGCTAATTTGCAGTATGTGATCACTTATATGCATTTATTATTTGGGTTGGTCTCTGGATTTCTTGGGGTTTTTTTCCCCAGATCATTGCATTTGGTCCTACTCATAAGCAGTCTGGAGTAAGATGTATTTGTCCAGTAACTTTCTAATGTTTGGTTAAATTAGTTCTATCCTACAATTCTTAGTGTTTCCACACAGAAGCTTCCAAGTGATTCCTGCTTCTATGTTTAGGAGCTCTGGGAAAACAGCAATGACTGGAATAGTAAGTTTAAGGGGGTTTGGGTTGGTTTTTTTTTTCAATACAGAAAGTTTTGAAAGTTAGAAAGCAATTGTGTGGGGATTTCAACACTGCTCATTGATTTCTTGCCAAATACATCACAGGTAATGAAAAATAATTCTGAATAACGCTTCAATTGTTAAAGAGTAAATATCCTGAAAGATGTAAATAACAATGTCAGAAAGACAAAGCTAATTTGATGGGAACATAAAAAGCCTGACGGTAGTTACAAGGATGGGATCAGGAGGAACTTCTGCACTGGGATGGTCCCAGAGCCTGGCAGGGGCTCCTCAGAGAGGTTGTGGAGTCTCCTGCTCTGGAGAGTTTCCAGCCCCCCTGGATCTGTTCCTGTGCCCTGTGCTGGATGAGATTCTATTCCATGGGCTGCTCTGGCAGGGGGCTGGACTCCAAGATCTCCAGGATCCCTTCCAACCCCTGACACCCTGGGATCCTGTGAACTACTTTTACTACTATTAAGCCAACCAGACAAATCCTATGATCCCAAATCTGTAGACAGAAGCCACTGGGAAGGAAGATGCAGAAGTCCTTTGAAGCTTGGCTGCTTCCCTTTGGAACAAAACCCCAGATCCACGTTCACTTGGCCTCAGGGGCTCTGTGACACAGTAGGTCACAACCAAGAGTAAAGCTCAGACAGTTATCCCAGGTAAGTAGCAATTTTTTACATCAGTTTGTTAATTCTCCATTAAGAGTTCTGCTGTATTGGGGTGTACCATATGCAGGACCACCACCACCCTTAGTCAGATCTCCTCTGGTGGAGTATGGAGGAGAAAGGGACTTCAAATGTTTTTAGTTTTAGCCCAGAAATGTAAATGCACCTACAAGAATAAGACCCACAATGCTTTATTTTATACAGTGCAAGGTAAACCTAGCCTATGCTTTTTAGGAAAACATCTAGAATAAGCAATGTGTTTGTGAATAGTAAAAGAGACCCCATTTAATATTTTTAGGAAAAAAACCCAATTGTTTTCTGATGAAGACTTCAGTGTAACCATACTCACATTGACTGGAGGGAGTTTTAATTGCTAGTAATTGATAATTACTACTCATTGATATTTACTAATCATCTTCATTGTCTGTACTTCCTGCTGAGAGAAAAAATCCCCACAAAGTCCTTTGAAAAAAACCAAAGTGTTAAAGATTCCAAATGATTCTTTCTAGTGCCAATCAATGAGCATGCAACAGCTTCTCTCTCCTAATAATAATAAGAGTGAAGGATAAAGCCAAGCAAGCACCATTTACAGAGGGAGGACAGCAATTGCTTTCTCTGAGGGAACACAAAGAAATTTCTACAGTGTCTGCCTACAAAGTTTAAAAGAATAAAACTCCACCTAGAGAAAATAAAAAGTAATAAATTCCATGATCCTGTACTTGGGGATTCTCCTTGAAACCAGCCAAGGTCCTTCCAGACCTCATGAGCCTGCTCTGGGCATGTACTTGTGTGGCAGGGACTCCTGCAGTACCAGGAGAGTGCACTTCATGAACCCACATCCCTTCAGCTCTTGCATCTTACAGGGAAACTGCTGGATTTGAGACCAACTTGGCTGCAGGGAACAATGCTGTCTTTTCCCAAACTTGTTTGTGTCAAAGATCTAGGCTGTGTGTAACCCAGGAGTGTTCCAGGGGTGCTTTACTCACAGCTAAAGCACAATTAACATCAAATGACATGGAAATGTGATTTTTCAATGCCTAAATATAGAACTGTCAGGATTCCAAATGCTTGTGGCTCCACCTGCCAAGGAGTTCAGGATGCAGTGCTCCAGCCTGGCAGACAGTTGCCATGGGAACAGCATGTCTCACTATGCTCTCCTTGCTGAGGGGGCACTCCCTGATAGTTTTCCACAGTCTTATAGATGACCTGTAGCTTGGAATTTGTGAGATTCCAAATGACAACTCTGCAAATTCATTTACTGTCTGTATTCAGTCCAAACTGTCCCAGCAAAGGGCATCTTGACTGGTGTGACTAAGCCCTGCATTAATGAACAACTCCTCCTGCATGCTGCTGTTTTCTCTTTTCACAGAAGAAACAGGTGTGAACATGAACACATATTTCCATAATTGCCTTGTGCTTGAGAAAAGCTCCAATTAACATTTACATTTATTCTCCATTAACAAGGAGACATTAAAAGGCCACCCTTTTAATACAGAACTCCACTCACATAGGTTTTCTGTCCATGCCAAGCCAAAGCAGTTCTGTTTTCACAGCCTCTGCCCTCACCAGAGGAAAATACCTGTGTGTCTCTCAAGCCACTACAAATCTACAGGTTTTCACAATGTATTTGATTTGAACCCCGTGTCCTGACCACTGAAAATACTTAGATGACTGGCAGCTTCCTGAGAAGTCACCAGAGAAACTGCTGCCAGAGAAGGTATAGACACAATAAACTTGGAAGCAGAACTACTTTATTTCCTAAGAAGTCTTGCTGGTGCCCCCTGCATCCGAGCAGGAGGAGCTGGTAACCCCTGCATCCAAGCAGGAGGAGCTGGTGCCCCCTGCATGCGAACAGGAGGAGCTGGTGCTCCCTGCAGCTGAGCAGGAGGAGCTGGTGTTCCCTGCATCCAAGCAGGAGGAGCTGGTAACCCCTGCAGCCGAGCAGGAGGTGTGTCCTGCAGTTCAAGAATGAAAGGCAGGTGGTCACTGCAACCTCACACGTCCCTGACAGGCTGACAAACGAATTCCCACTCTCAGTGGTCCTCAAAATGCACTTTGAAAGTAATAATAAAATATCTTTTGTACGTCCTTTTATTTCAACCCAAGCAAGGCATCAGCACATGCAAGTGTGAGCAGGGAATGCAGCCCACCAACAAGCAGCCCTTGCAGCAAGGCTCTGTGCTGCAGAAACGACAAGGACTGAGCTCCAGGTCACACAGGAACAGATCCGGGTGGGTTTGAAACATCTCCAGAGCAGGAGACTCCAGACCCTCCCTGGGCAGCCTGTGCCAGGCTTTGGCACCCTCACTGTAAACAAGTTTTTTCTCATATTGCTGTGGAGCCTCCCATGTTCCAGCTGCACCCACTGCCCCTTATCCTGTCACTGGGTGTCCCTGAGCAGAGTCTGGCTCCATCCTCCTGACACTCACCCTTTGTATCTTTATCACCATCCATGAGGACCCCCCTCAGTCTCCTCTTCTCCAGGTCCCAGCTCTCTCAGTCTCAGCAGGGCAGAGCAGAGGAGCAGAACCTCTCTGACCTACTGAACACCCCCCTTCTGCTCCACCCCAGGATGCCATTGGCCTTCTTGGCCACCAGGGCTCATTGCTGGCTCATGGGCACCCTGCTGCCACCAGCACCACCAGGGCCCTTTCCCCTGCACTGCTCTCCAACAGGTTAGTCCTGGTCCCTGGGGCCTAGTGCAGCTGCTTCAGACACCCTGCATGTCTCAGATGCCATGAAGTGCCAATCTGAATCAAACCCTTTGCCAGTGCCTAGGCTGTCTGTGCAGATGTGGGGGGTCAGTCACAGTCACACCCCCACACTTTCAGTGCTCAAGTCCAAAGCTTTCTGGCATTGACAAGATCCAAGCACAGCCCTGTTTATTACGAGAAGGCTCCCCAGTAGCCACATGACACCCACAAATGAGACATCAGTTCCAGTTTCACAGGTTTCTTCTCTTCAGCAAAATACTAGTAGCACTACTCCTGCTCCTGAAGATGTGTCTGGCTTTGTCCCTGTGCCAAGATGCCAGTCTAGTGTGTGGGCTGTTTTCTGTTGTCACTAGGAACCTACCCACAAAGCAAACAGAGTGCCATGTGACACTGCTGCTGGGTAACTCCTTCAGGGGAAGCTGACACGCTGCACTGGGGTAGATGGCACTTTCCCTGGCCACTGGAAAAAGAACATGAAATTGTTCTGAACATAACCTGCTTCAGAACTTTGTCAGGTGCTGGAGAAAGGGAAAATTCTAGCAGGTCACACGTCCTTCTAACAGTTACTCTGCTTTGTGGATTTACTAATGAACAAACTCTGGTGAATAACACAGAACAAGTCTGAGAAGTTTCACTGACAGGTTTTGAGAGCCACACACTGAAAACTCCTTCAGCACATACCAGGAAAAAACAGATACACGGGAGTCGCTCTAAAAAACCCTGCACTGATTAAACACCAACCAACCGACTGACCAACCAACCAACCGACCAACTACCCACCAACCGACCATCCAACTGACCAACCACCCAACTGACCAACTGACCAACCAACTGACCAACCGACCAACTGACCAACCATCCAACTGACCAACCCACCAACCGACCAACCCACCAACCGACTGACCAAGCCACCGACTGACCGACCAACCAACCAACCGACCAACTACCAACCAACCGACCGACTGACCAACTGACCAACTGACCATCCAACTGACCAACCGACCATCCAACTGACCAACCATCCAACTGACCAACTGACCAACCAACTGACCAACTGACCAACTGACCAACCATCCAACTGACCAACCGACCAACCAATACCAACCAACCAATACCAACCAACCAGCCGACCGACCAACCAACCAACCACTGACCAACCAACCAACCAACTGACCAACCAACCAACCAACTGACCAACCAACCAACTGACCAACCAACCAACTGACCGACCAACCACTGACCGACCATCTGACTGACTGACCAACCAGTCAACTGACCAACGAACCAACCAACTGACCGACCCACCAATCAACTGACCAACAAACCCACCAACCAAACAACTGAAGAACCGACCAACTAACCAACCGAATGACCAATGACTGACAAACTGACCGACCAGGCCCCTGACTGACCAACCAACTGACCAACTAACTGACCAACTGACTAACTGACCAACTGATCAACAAACAGACCAACTGACCAACCCACCAAAGAACTGGACCAGCGGACCAACCAATCAACAGACTGACCACAATCCCATCAACCAACCAACCAACTGACCAACCACAATCCCATCAACCAACCAACCAACCAACCAACTGACCAACTGACAAACTGACCAACCCACCAACCAAGCAACCCACTAAGGCTTTCAGCTCTCCATTCCTTGTAATAACAAGTTGAATAAACTTGTCCAATTAACCGACTAACTGCTGCCAAATAGAAAAGCTAGGAAAGCACAGCCCCTGACACAACTGAGAAGTCAGTTGTTCCAGTAGGTACTGCTAAGGAAGGGAGGAGGGAGTATTCAGTCTGTTAACCCTGTGAAGTATTGGTTGAGGATTTATGGCCAGACAAACTATATGGCTACATAACACAGACAATTCAAGGACAACATTCTGTTGCAGCAAACTGTAAAATTATTTATTTTCACTATCAATATATTACTATCTCAGGCATTACAATTTAAAGGTTTGACAGTTAAATCATTCAGGCAACTACTGGAAGAAACAGGCATTTTCCTAACTTTCACAAAGTTCTGCTTTAAGCTGGAGGCACCCAAGTACCTTCAAAAAGCTCCAAGACCTACATCATTCTTCACTGATGGATTTCTCATCCATCAGAACACTTCTCAAAAAATGTCACTTCTTGCATCTGTCAAGAAAGGGGATGCTCTTTTCCTGTAAGACAAACAAACCCTCCAGTTACTTCAGTTATCACTTACAGCTTTCAAAAGGATCCTTATAACCAACCCTCTTCTACTCCATGCATCCTAACAAATTGGTATGTTGTGGATTAAACAGTTTTACTTTCATTAGTAATAGTGACTCAATCTGAAATCTTCCTGGAAAGTTTTGTCTACACACTAACATCTCAGTTCAATGAGAGTTCAATGCCCTTGGCCTTCTTGTCCCCCTGGGCACACCCTGGCTCATTTTCATTTTATCATATTTTTTCTCCCCAGCAACAGAGCCCAGAGATAAAGGCACCACAACCTGCACTGAGCTAATGAATAATAGTTTTCTAGGGGACAACTTAAAACACTGGAACCAGACTTTCACCAAGACAGCAATTTCTCTTTTCATTTTGAAAGGACAGGTGGAGTTTACACACAACAGTAAATCTGTGTGCTGTGATTTCATGCTATAAAGCTTTACTGTGACTTCATACTATTTCAATTTGGAAAGACACCTCATCTCTTTTCTGACAGCACATGGTACTTGCCATGACCCCTTTTAGAACTTCACTTAATACAAAAAAAAAGTACTTACTGGCTTTTCAAGCACAATTGGATAATCAGGAAGGAACTCGGGCTTCTTCTGAGAGAGAGAAACACTTGACAGTTTCAGAAGAAAGTCTCTGCTGTACTGGATCCTACCTGTAAATATACAAAATGTCCAAGTTCAGTACCACTGTTTAAGGCATTAAGGTTGGGAATTCAGAGAACTGATCTGGGTTCTTAGAGCACAGTGGAAATGCTGCATGTGAACTATAAAAATCAGTATTAAAATAGAAGAAATGGATGTCTGACCTTACACAGCATCTCATCTGAATGCTAGCAAACTGACAAATATGAAGGACTATTCCAAGGTAATAAGGGCTTGTTGCTTTTATATAAAGAGCAAAAAAAGGTGAATCCACACTCACATTAGAGACTCCCTCTATCTTGTTCTAATTAAGAGAAACACCACAAACTGGTCTTGAGAGGCATATAAGCAGATCTGTTTATAACTCTCTCTGTGGGAGAGCTGACAAAAATGGAGTGCCTTTCCTTTTATTAGTTTATCTTATTATTTATTTATTATTTATTTATCCAACAGCTACAAGTAATAATGAGATCTGCTGCATGTTGAACTGTCAAACAGATTAACACCAATCACAGCCTTTTGGGGGTCTTACACTGAACCAACAGAGGTCAGGGGTTTGCTCAGAACATGCACATTAACCCTGAGTTCATACCACTGCCTCTCCTCCAGCTTAAGTCTCAGGTGTAAGATGCCTGCCCATGTCTGCATTTCAAGCTGATATTCCTAATGAAGAGCAGAAACAAGAGGAATGGAGTTAGGTGAAGAAGGGACAACCTTTATTTCTGCTTCCTGGTGACAATGAGGTTTATTCCTCTAGGAAAAATGGGTCTCCTGTAATGACTGACTACAGCTTTTGCTTCTCAGGCTGTAGGCTGTTGACAAGAGAAGCCACAAAGTCAGCTATGACTGGGATTTGTTTCCTCCTTTTACCCACAGATGACTGTCATCAACTACTGAAATGGTGTCAGGGCACCAGGGTGGGTTTAAAGACACCCCTCTCTCTGAGTTGGACAGATACTGGTTTGAGGAGTGGACTGACTGCTCAGTGGGTAAGAAACTGCTCACATCCAGAGGGTAGTGCTCAATGTCCAGATGGAGATCAGTGACAAGTGATGTCCCTCAGGGGTCCAGTACTGTTTAGTACAGTTCTCAAAGACCTAGACTGTGGGATTAACTGCACCATCAGACCATTTCCAGATGACACCAAGCTGAGTGCTGCACCTGACCTGCTGGGAGAGACAGGGTGCCACCCAGAGGGACCTGCACAAGCTTGAGAAGCAGACTATAGATTCGACAAGGCCAAGTGCAAGGCCCTGCATGTGGATCAGGGGAATCCCTAATATCAATCCAGACTAGGAGGTGATTGAGAGCAGCTCTTCAAAGAAGGACTTGGAGGTTCTAGTGGATGAAAAACTGGGCATGAGCTGGCAGTGTGAGCTTGCAGCCCAGAAGGCCAACTGTATCCTGGGCTGTGTTAAAAGAAGTGCTGATGCAGGTTGAAAGGCAGTTGAAACTTTTTATGACAAGGGTGGTGAAACACTGTCCCAGGTTGCTCAGGGAGGTGGGGGATGCCCCATCCCTGCAAACATTCCACGTTAGACTGGACTGGCAACCTGAGCTACTCTGAGCAACTTGATCCTGCTGAAGATGTCCTTGCATGGGATTGGACTAGATGACCTTTAAAAGATGCCTCCCAACCCAAACTACTGTATGAAATGAAGTTATTTCTAACCATCAGAAGATTAATATTCCAGAAGCACTGTAGCAAGAGTAAGAAAAGGAAGCCAAACTACTGAATTCCTACACTGGTTGCATGCAGAAGTCTGCAAGCCATGACCACTGCAACAGTCTATTCAAACCTGTGCTTCCACACACAGAAACAATCTACACAGAACCAGCTTTTTCTGTGAAGAAATGTTGTTATGCTCAGGGTTTGTTTTTTCTTGGTTTTGTTTGGTTATTTTAGGTTGTTGGGTGGTTTTGGTTTTTTGAGATTTTTTTTCTTTTTAGGGAAGTAAAAAAGAAAAGAAGAAAAGTACCCCCTTATATACAAGTGTGTCAGTGGAGGTTTCCCTCCTCAGTTCTGGCCAAGTTTCACACCTTCTCTGGAGTGAAGAACAGAAAAAACATGCAGGCTAACTTTCTTCTACCCAGCAAATACAATTCTGACACAGATCCCCATGCAGCATTTTACCCTTTTTACCTTTTTTTTTACCTTTTTTTTCTTCTGATTCATGCTGGTTCAGCTGACAGGACACCACAGCCTGAGGGAAGAGCTTCATCTCAGTCATTTCAGGCAATTGCAAGAGGGAGGAATGAGTGAAAGACTTGTGGATATGTATCACAAGTTATAACCCTTGTTTCCTTTCAGCACATTAAACCAAGGAGGTATGTTTATGGATTTCTTAGCTAAAAATAACAGTTGTAGCACAGTCTCAGTTACCAATTTTGCTTTCATCAGTCACCAAGATTTTGGACAATTAATACTTTCTGTGCACAAAAAAAAAAAAAAAGATTCTGTTCATTTTTTTCCCACTCCTTGCAACTGAATCACTTGTGTTCTTCACAGTGTAAGAACAGTCTGAAAAGAGACAGTCTTGCACAAATGAAACTGTAGTAGGAACTGTAGCCATTTAT
>JAOEGS010009260.1:49683-68006 GCA_025447755.1 Corythornis vintsioides | reverse complement strand
AGGTGATCCTGCTCGGGCAGGGGGGTTGGACTAGATGATCTTCTAGGTCCCTTCCAACCCCTAATATCTATGAATAAGGCAAAAACTACGAATAAAAATGCAGACTTTGTGAAGAGAAAGCTGAATCTGTAATTCTATTGCAGTGAAACCAGAACAGTAAGGTCTTCAAGTATCTGTTCCCCTACACCTAAAACGAAGACCTGCTGGGGATCTTCAGTTCCCCTTATCAGGCAGAAAACAACTCACTGAGTTACCAAGTATTGAGTGTTCTCATTTCATTGCAGAATAAAATCTACTGCTGTCCAAAAATCAGCTACCAGATCCAACAAGAAGACAGGTTTTAACCATTACAAGTAAATACCAAGACTTACCTGTACCATTTCCCTTTGCAACACTCTTTTAAAAGAGTATGTTGAGTTATAAACCACATTTACAGGTATGAGTCCTCCCTTCATAATTTGGAAAAAATACCACAGATCTATATAAAGACATGCAACACTCATCTCTGCAGGAAGCACTGCAATCAGTAAGTGATGGATGCTAAAGAAAAAAGGTAAATAATCTAGTCAATTTGACTCTTCAAATTGAGATTGCTCTGTAAAGTACATACTTTTTATATTGCAACTTTATTACCTTTTAAGTTTTATGATTCATATGATTAATCATAATGTCTTGGGTTTTTTTCCAGAAATGGCAGAAATTATGACATGAGTTTCTGCTCAGGGACAGAAGACACGTCAAGAAAGAAAACTGGACTGTCTGACTAACTACACAAAAGAAATTCCAACTTTGTCCACACAGATGTACCAGTAAATATCCTTTCTCTTGTTTTTAGAGTAATAGGAAACTTTTGCACTACTTCTGTAAAGTTTTCCACATTTATTTGCTCCTTGGTGCATAATCTAGAAGTATGTACATGTTATACTCACTCTGCTTTTCTATAACAGGAACTTAATTTCAGTGGAAACTCTTTAAAATATTACTGTAAATCTTTCTTTCCCTTTCTGAGGCAAAAAATTAACAGGGAATATCGATACTTTGCAATTATAAAACTGCTGACTTTAAAGATTGGTTGCATAAGACCTGAATACATTATTGCATATACTATTCTCATAATGCATAATAAAGTTATTATAAGTTGCCTTAAATTATAGATGTTTTCAAAATTATCCTATGATATTGAGTATGTATGTCAAATGTTTGCTTGCTTTTTCCTTATACATATCTATGAATGTCTATTAGGAAATGATTAAATTCAGTATTTCTGTATTAGTGATGAAATATAGCACTGTCTACAAAGAATATGTACAACTTATGCATTTATTTGATAGTTATTTGTAAAGTGTCTTTTACCCTCAAGTTTAGTTTTACTAAGTCACATTTTAAAAAGTCAAAAATAACAAAATTAACTACACCTGGATCTTCATTCAAACCTCAAATCTGTTCTATTTCTTCTTGTAAACTGTTTATTTCATGGTTGTTCTAACTGGAAATTTTGAAACAGCTGAAAGCTTATGTGCTAAAAGTCTGGAAGAATATCAATATTCTATCCCTTCCTGGTAGACACAAGTAACTTTTTAGACTAATTCATTCAGAGTACTCAAAAAAGACTCACAAATAGAAGTCATCACAGTCATTTCACTGCTACCAATCATACAGAAAAAGAATGACATCCAAAACCACAGCTTGATCATAACACTTTCTGAAGCTGCTCTAGCGAGAAAGTGGAGATGGGAGAGAAAGCAACCAAAAAAACCAAAAAAACAAAAAACCAAGAGCAACAGGGAAAGCAAAATATGACCCAGAGTGTTAAGCAGTAACTGTTTAACTACTGAAGTGGTTGAACACTGATTCAAATGAGATAAACAGTCTTCACAAAAGACTGGATTTGAAGGTTACGGACTTCAGTGGAAAGATCTTTAATAACAGGCACCATTTATCTAATGCTGTTGGCTGTCCCCATGACTAATAACTATAAAATACTAAATCTGCATGTAAGACAGAAAAGCAAGCTAAGAATAATCCTAAACTGATGAGACACTTGGATTTCAGTCCGGAGAAGCCCTGACTCATTATTTTTTACAAAATGAAGGCATGTCACCTGGCTGGATAGCCTACCTCGAAGTATGCTAACAAACTGGGAAGCAGGACATGTTCTTGAATGCAAGGACTGCATCTGATAAGATCTTTATCAGCTGAAGCTTTTTATTGCATTCTAGAAAAAATAGTACCACATCCTCCATTCAGTTTTGTGAAATTTGTTTTTACTGCCTTTGCATTTAATTTAAAAGAAAACAAATAAAATGTTTTCATTTTGCATCACACTGAAAAACTCATAAGAACAAAAGTAAAATTTCACTGTATTGAAAAAAAATCTGAGTAATTTTAAATTATTGTTATTCTCCCTGTTCAGACATTAAAATGAAAAACGTTTTTCACAAACACTATTACAGAATTTCTACTCAGACTGCATTCATTAGTCTTTGTTTAATGTTTTTGTCTAAACTGTGATGCTGGAATTAGAACCATCTTAAGTTTCTTAGCAGTTTCATCCATTAAGAACAGTCATCCACTTTTTGCAATGATAATATATAAACAAAATACTAGTACAAGACAACATATGCCATAACCAAAAATACTCTGAGGAAATGTACTGCAATGCACATCAAATACATGGAAATTCAGCACACTTCTGAGAAATGCCTAAGGTGAGTGCAGCTGAGGGCATGGAGAGAGATATTACTGGCATTACTTTTTACTGTATAGATGCCTTTTCTGTATCCTATGCTATTGAAAAGAAACCTATTACTGTTACTCCAGGGAAACTGACAGTTCAGATTCTAGAAAATGATTTCACAATAAAGACAGCATGCTGAAAACATGCTAGGTGCTGAGAGGATCCATCTAAAAATAGGAGCTAAAAAGACAGTATCGATACCACAATCCACAAACTCTTGTGCAATTTTTTTAGAAGCACTGTAGCAACTATATAATTAATTATTAGGAAAAAAAAAAAAGATCACCAGTCTGAGACACCAATTTTCAGTCTGCAACTGAATATGATCCAATTTTGATTACTTCTGGAAATTCTGACCCTCTGTTGGCAGTGACAGTCTCAGGCCCCTAGTTAAAAAGGATTAATTATGTCTGTGGGGAGAGTGCACTTAAGAGTCCATTTGTAAATCTCTTTTTCTACCCCTCCCTCTCTGTGAACCAATGTGACTACAACCAACAGGACAAGCACTATGGTATGAAGAGGAGAAAACTATCAAAATATTGAGAAATATCAGAGTTCAATGTTCCTGGCTTCTCTGGTCTGAGGCTAGCTCAGCAAACAGCTGAGGAAGTGGAACACACTGGGAGACAGGGGAAGTTCAAAGTGAGCTGAAACACACAGCAGAGAGACATATTTAAAACAGGGGCAGAGTCCTAGCATTCAAGTAGTACAGCAAGTGAACATATTAACAAAATGCTACTCTCAAGGAACTTGTTTCTGATTATCTTTCTTCTTTACATGTGTAGTACACACTTTGAACTTCCATTTAACTGAAGAAAAGAAAGATTAATGAATGTGCTCATACAGACTAGACTTTATTACCACAGAAACAGTATTTTATTTTATTTGACCTCACACTTACAATGTTACCACCAGAGGAGGAATAAGAGCTTAAGGATTTGAAGGAGCAGCACTGAAGCATCACCTTTATTGCAGTATCATTCTCACCACTATAACAACAGTGACAGGAAAACTCATTTGTGGAAGAGGAAGGAGACAGGTTACTTAATTCCCATCATAACTCCCCTCCCTGTCAGCTCTCTGCTTCAGCCTTACTGTTGGCTATGGTCATACAGTAAGCAGGAAGAATTTTCTTGTTAAAGGCTAGCACTGGGATTCAGAGAACCTCAGGATCCATTGTCACACAGGCAGCTTTTGATAACATCTTTTAGTCTTTAATTATTTTACCCTTTAAAATACAGTGTTATTTCCATGTTTACCTGATCAATAGTTAGTCAGCTCAGAAATCCTTTATACACATAGTGTATTAGTATCTTTCTGAAAATATTGTCAAGTCGTTCTCATTTAACACTAGATTTTTTGGTTTCTTAAAAAAAGAGGAAACTGAATTCAACTACACTAGACCAGACAATTGCAGTTGGACAGGACCTACAACAATCACCTAGTGCAATTGCCTCACAAATTCAGGGCTGACCAAAAGCTAAAATACAATGTTAGGGGCACTATCCAAATTCCTCTTAAACACTGAAAGAGGTAGAGCATTGACCACCTCTCTAAAAAGCCTGTCCCAGTGTTTGATCACCCTCTCAGAAGAGAAATGCTTCCTAATGTCCAGCCAGAACCTCCCCTTGCACAGTTGTTAATCATACCCATATGTACTATCTTGGAGAAGGTATCAGAAACTCCCTCTCCTCATGGACATAGTCCATTCAAATAGTTTAGACAGCACAAAATACATCTGTCTACCTATTCAAATATCTGCACTTTATTAACTGGTTTAGTATTTTTGTCCTCTAAGAACTGTAGAAGAGGTGAGAAAAATTAACATCTCAGAATTATATAAGGGGAAGAAGTAAATGTGAAAAAACAAAATATTTTAAACAAACAAAAATAGAGGGGAGGACAGATGATCTAGTAGACATAAAGAGTTGTAAAATAATTAAGAGAACATCCAGAGAAAGGAAACTAAGTGGAAATTTTAATACCTGAAGTTGGAAAGGAAGCCAGTAAGGTAGAAGTGGTGTAGAATTCAAGGCTAAGCTGTTAATATTTTTAAGTGGTACCCTTATTAATTTTTCCTAGAGAAAACAGCAGACTTCAGTGTGCAACAGTGTTCAGCAGCAATTTAAAATACCAAGTCAGAAGCAAGCTTCTAGGAAATCACAAGTAGAAAAAATAATTAGACCACTATAAATGAAGGGTTCACTCACACCTTGAAAACCATTGTCACCTCACCTTAAAATGAGCATATACATAGAGGAAGAAGTTCAGACAAGATCAAGAAGGTGAGAAACAGCATTCCTACCTGCTGAAAGGCTGGAGGGATGGGATGTCATCCAGAAAGACTTAGATAGGCTGGAGATGTGGGCCCAGGTGAACCTCACGAGGTTTAACAACACTAAGTGCAGAGTCCTGCACCTGGGTTGGAACAACCCTCATTATCAATACAGGCTGGGAGACAAGGTGCTGGAAAGCAGCTTTGCAGAAAAGTACTTTGAGGGGTGTTGAGCTAGGAGTGTGCACTTGCTGCCAAGAAAGCTGATTGTACATTGGGCTGCATCAAGAGAAGTGTGGCCAGCAGATGGAGAGAGGTGATTCTGCCCCTCTGCTCTGCTCTGGGCAGACCTCACCTGGAGTATTGCATCCAGCTCTGGAGCCCTCAACACAGGAAAGACATGGACCTGATGGAGCGGGTCCAGAGGAGGGCAACAACGATGATCAGAGGGCTGAAACACCTCTCCTACAAGGACAGGCTGAAGGAGTGGGGGTTGTTCAGCCTGGAGAAGGTTCCAGGGAGACTTTATAGCCACTTTCCAGTGCCTGAAGGGGCTACAAGAAGGCTGGAGAGGGGCTGTTTACAAGGGCTTGTAGTGAAAGGACGAGGGGTAATGGGTTTAAATTAGAGAAGGCTCCCCAGGGAGATGGTTGAGGCCCCATCCCTGGAGATATTCCAGGTGAGGTTGGACAAGGCTCTGAGCAGCCTGGTCTAGTTGAGGGTGTCCCTGCTCACTGAAGGGGGGTTGGACTAGATAACTTTCAGAGGTCCCTTCCAGCCCTAGCCATTCTATGATATAAAACACTCCATCAGGATAGGGCAGGACTCTTCTAGCCACAAAATAGTTAAGTAAAAATATGACGGGTATCTATAAATTGACAAATTACACAAGTGTTTACAGATTGACTGCTCAACAAATCCTGTACAAGAATTGTAGTTCATCAAATGAAACCAGTGGTAGCCAAGTAAAAAGACACAAAAAGAGGTAACTCTTTGTACAACAGGTACCAGATATATGGATCTAACAGCCAAAGAACGTTAGAAATGCAAGTACAGAGAGATCTGAGGTAAGGATGTAAAGGTATTTGGAATATAGACTCATCGACAGTATAAGAAATGCAAAACACTTAAGTATGAGAAAATCCCATGAACTGAGAAAGTGTTGGATATAAAATTCAGCTCTAGTATATTAAGTTATTTTAAAATCCATTTTAAAACACTGCTTTACTAACAATAAAAACAGTATTACAAAAAATATTGCATTTTCCTTTGTGGATATATTTTTTTATTATTTGGTGAACTCTACATAGTAAACAATGCTGAAAGTAGGTTGATAATGTTGAAGTAAACAACTCAGTGCTTTAACACTGATTAGTCATTTAGAATGTGCATTTGGGCTGTGCTGTTCAATAATGTATAAGTAGCAGATGTGCAACTGCATTACCTCCTTAATAATAGTATGATAGTAATTATCAATATAGTTATACCAAGTATCTGATAGTCACATCCACTGATTCATAAATGCCACTTGCTGAAAAGAAACAAGCAATACCCAGGGCTATGTTTGATCTGAAGTGCTAGACAAACATTTTGGAAATTTGGAACACATGTCATTCTCATTTCTAGGATCAAATTACTTTCCTTCAAATTTAGGGTTAATAGGTTTCAAATTTTCAAATCTTTAAATGTCAAGATAGATCTTTTTTAGTAACTGCAAATAATATATGAAAAGCATCTCACACGGGATGATCAGAGATTGTTTCTCTTATTCAGTACAAGGAAATATTTACTGAATCCCAAAGTTTCACATCTCTGTTGCCTCGTTAGGATGGTGACAAATATACAGCTTTCTTCATCAGTTACAATTTGTGGCAGAGATACATTTATGGATTTCTTCTCATGATACCAATTAGTATTGCAGCAATTAGCAGGGAGTGATGTTCACAGCATCCTGATACATCTAATTTACATCTCAGTTTCATTGTCCATAAAATATGAAATACAAGAAAAGAAGTAACAATGTGTTAGAAATCCAAAAGGCTCAAAAATGACAAAAATGTCTTTGGTTATGGGAAGGTATGAGATTTTTTAAAAAAAATAAAATTAAAAAATTATAAATGTAAATGCTTTCATTATGAATTGTGATAAATTAATGTTAAATTACTCTCCTTCATTGTTCTCTCCCCTCTCCCAACTCGCCAATTCTCCATTAGTACTAACATTGTCAATATTTTAATCTCCCTCCTTGCCTGCAAAAAAGGTAAGATGAATATTTCCCTGAAGAAAAAGACAGACAGTATAAAACAAATCTCTAATCTTTCTCTTGGGTGGGAGTCAAAAACATCTAGAAAGATGATCAACATTTTGTCCTGTCCATCTAGTCTCTACATCAAAGTTAAGAACGAGTGCCAACTACATAACCAGGAAGTAGAAAGTAGATAACAATACTACCCTGAGCAAAAGCTTCAGGAGAACACCTTGCATCTGATAATACTGGCAAAGGGCTACTGGGACTGAAAAAGAGAGCAATGCTATCTCTGTGTCCCAGGAAGAGATATTTCCATTGACTACACACACAAACACTTCTGAAGGAACAGTAGTCCTGATCTAGAGACACTTCAGCTTCTGCTCTCTTAATCACTCCTTTTCATATTAAATCTGACTACCAAGGCAAATAATGCTCAGCATTTGTAACTTTGGTGTAACTAAACTCTATTTAACTGAAAAAAAACCTTTAAGGCAGCATATTCTGAAGGCAGATCCTGACCACAAAAAGGGAGATTTCTTCCTTGAAGTTTACATACCTTCTGCACTTCATTAATGATTATAATTTCTTCAACACTACTTTCAGTCAGAATTCCTCTATGCAACGACACTAGTATGGACCAGGGAGTCAATTAGCTATTCTAATTAGGTTTTAATAAGGTGGGAATTAAAGTCCTTTCTCTTGTTTTTTATACTTTCAGAAAGCCTCATTGTGAAGAAGTTTGATGTTTCCAGGAAAAGAGGGCTTTTTTTCTTCTTGACTTCTTACTAAAAGAAAGTGCATCTGCTACTTATACGTTATTGAACAGCACAGCCCAAATCCTATCAGATTAATTCAATCTTTCCCCCACTGTCTTCACTGGACTCGACTTTCAATCTCTGCTTGCACAAAGAATTACTTTAGATTAAAAAAACAACAAAGCAATAATTTTAACCTAAGTATTTTTAGCAGACTATACAAAAGACACTAAATCCATGTATGCTTGAAGAATGCTTTTTTATAAGTGTAACCTATTTTATTTCCTATCAAACTGCAGCACCTGAAGTCTTCAAATGGTTCAGATTTGAAACATCTGCAAGCAGGAGGGAAGATTCCCATGATTCCCATCTATCAAAATTCAAATACTTATACATGCTAGTTCAAATAGGCATTTACTAAAAGAAAACTTCATTCGATCTCACACGAACCAAAATTACAACACTGACAGTTAACGTCCAGAGACTTACATCCACCTAGTCATCAAGGTAAAGAAGCCAGGACACAAATTGTAGTCTAGCAAAAGAAGAGAGATTTCAATAAAAAAGGTACAAACACGATGTACACATCAGAGACTCCCATGTTAGGGAAATGAAGCAAAAATCTCTATGGTAACCCACTACTTTTTTTTTTTTTTTTTGTGAACCTAATAATCATCTGAGGAAATAAAGAGAACGAAACACCACTCTGATACGCTGTTTAAGTAAAGATAAATATGTCACAAAATGGGCATTCTTCATCTGAAAATAGCAGCCTCAACCTGCCAGTTATTAACCCTTACATGAACAACACTTTCTCAGTTAGTGTAAAAAAATATATATAAATAAAACAAACAAAAAACAACCCCAACCATTTAAGCAACAAACATCAGTGCAGAAGTTAATGAGTAACTCATTAATACATCTCTCTTGGTTCTTCTCCTGGATTTGAGACAATGAGACAGTGGAACTTGCTTTTCCATTTGAAATACTATTTTGAGAAACTTCAGCATTTGCATTTATTGATGACTTAACAGAAATGCAAATGATAAAAGTCTACCTCTGCTAGTGTGTTATAGAAAAACTCTGGTCTCCTTTGACTTTTTTCAACTATCACTGATCTTAAGACAGAAATAATGGAATACTAACAACCAAGCTGCATTCACTTTTAGACAAATTTCCTTATTTGAGAATTTCTCCATTTTTTTTTTTTTTTCATTCAGAATCTGTCATTATGCAGTTAATTCATTAAAGTATTTGACAGAATTATTTTATGCAGACAATTCTTGGTCTGCAGATTGTTTATTCACATTTCACTGAGTGGATTTAAACGTGTGCTAGTTACACTGACCATATGATAAATCACATGCGGGTTTTGTTTGTTGTCTTTTTATTGTTTTCTTGGTTGTTGTTGATTTTAATTATATGACTGACCAAGAGAATATTACTGGTGTAAATAGCAACACTAATAAATGTCCCAAATATTTTGCTTAAAATTAACACTTCTGGAAATACTCAAATCAAGTCACTGACTAAAATGATCATTGGAATTATACAGGAAAAGAACATATTCTGCTTTTCCTTAGGTGACAAGTTTTAATACATTGCTGTAGATGTAGATTTGACTTTGGAACTGGCTTGCCAACCTTGCCTCTTCTGCACTTCATCAGGTTTCTTGTTTACCAGTGGGCCTAAATAGGTTATGAAGCAAAGGAAAGGTACTTCCAACTACATTTCATAACCGTCAATCTTGCAAACTGTTTGTGATATCTGATACACAGAGGTCCTAGCCTAAAACAAAATTAAGTAATATGTAGATGCAGTTCCACTGAAAGAGCAGGAGCCAGGCAAATAACATCTTCAACAGAATTGCAAGTAAATCTGATACCGGTATGAATTGTATTTTTCATTTTACATGTTAGATGAAATATGAAAAAGAATTCACTTGGGTTAATTCTGTGTTAACAGTACATATTTCATAATGCAATCTACGGTACCCAGATGAAACCAGTGTTTTACTTATGAAAAGAACATTGCTAAAAATGTAAGCTGATTAATTCATGTGGAATGATACTCACTATAAAAGCTTTTGGCATTTCACTTAAGCTTTTGGCATTTCACTTCAAGATATTCTCTCTATTAGGGCCATATCTCAGATTAATAACCATCCGTGTGAGGTAAGATTAATTTAGAGTGGCTTAAACCATATACCTTTCATAGAGTATGCCCATATCTAACAATTCCCCTTTTCCAAGTGGAATAGAACAGATGCATTCCTCCTTTCAAAGGCTTCTTCCCATTTGAAGAACCCATTTATCAGATGACGGCAATGTAATCTACTAGCTTCAGAACAGAACACCAATTACAGTCTATCAGGCCAAGTTAAAAATTATTAATTGCACATTTAAGATTGGAATTAAGTTCCAATCAATTCAGTAGGCCGTAAGTCAATGTTTCAGTCACATATATACACCATCATGCATAAAAGCTGTTTAACTCAGTGAAGAACACAAAAAGGCACTAGTTTAAGCAACAGCACAGCAGACTACTGGCATCAATATCTGTCTGCAAGAGAATTAGATAATCAAAGAAATCAAACAATGTAAATTAAATTAGCTATTTGAGTAATTACTTTGGCATCGTATTTTCAATACAGACATGTTCTCCCAAAGAAACAGTATAAAATTGCTTTGCAGTTTTCTTTGCAGTAATAAACTGCTAATTCACATTCTTTTCACGTTCTTTTCACATCTCCAAAAGCACTTCCTTGGAAATAGTTTGAAAACATAGCATAAATGTGTAAACTATTTCTTTTAATACCACTTTATCCGCTCCTGCTGGATTTTACAAGAACAAATACCCATTCCAATGACACAACTACAAAAGACAACTACAAACACAAAGTATTTGTGATGGTTTTTCCTAGATGTGCAACTGTTTTTGTATGTGGCAACTCGTATGAGAATCCTTTAGATCTAAGCTTACATCTTTTTAGAGTGGATCAGCAGGGTATTTTCATTGAAAGCAGTAATTTTCTATTCTTGCAGCTGCCATTGGACGTTTCCTGAGAATGTAAACAAACTTTACATATCTATAGCCATTATTCAAAAAGAATTGTATTAACAATTTTTCATGTCAAAGTTGCTTTCTGTGTAGAGGAACAAGAGAGAGTACATTTGCACCTCTTTATATGGAGATAAGTCCTTAAAAAAGCAGACCAGAAAAAAAATAACAGAAGGGTAAATACTGAGGCTAAACTTTCACAGGACATCGTTAGACATCAAAGAATCTGTAAATTAAATAAATACTCTGGATCTAGTGCACACTCAAGTAACTTGAGTTATCAATTGTGTGCAAAGCAAGTGTTGGAAAAATAATATGTGAAAAAAAAACCCTGTTGGAATTAGGTAGACTTTGTTTTCCCCTCTGTTCATTTTAAGTGGCTGAAAATACTGTATTTTCAGATACAGTTGTTACATTCGCCTTGTTCTTTCAACCACAGATCCTCATTCTCAACTCTACCACATCTTTTCTATTCCCCCGGTTAAATAAAACAAATGACTCATCGTGACTTATATGCCCTGACTCATGATGAAACAGCAGAGGCCTCTGACAGAAGTAGGAATAGGTACATGCAGGGGTAAAGGATCTTACATGTAGTAAATTAAACTAAGTGAAATCATTAGCATTTAGTACCCAAGCTTATGCACAGGGATTGAAAATGCAACTCAAAGTGTTTTAATGACTTCAGTGGATCTGTTATTTTTCTCACTATTTTCTCACCTTTGTTCACAAGTGACAAAGGAATGTATTTCAAGCACCTAAAGTTGTCTGAAAGTACTAGTGCCAACTTCTACCTAGTGACTCTTTTACCTCTAAGTTTACTTTGTAGTATGTGCCTAGTAGAGGTTACCTTGTATGCACTTACAGCAGACCACATAGGATGAGGTTTTATTTAAATTGCAAATTGCCCCCCATTTTTCAAGCATATCAAAACACTGTCTATTCAAGGCAGATATTTGCCTATCTACCAGGTGCATGGAGTAACATCTGGTCTTACCTCTCCATTCTCCAGAGGATGGATTTTGGAATAATAAGAAGTGCATATGACTTCATCATCTTTTATATAGGATGGGGTTCCAGGACGAGGATGAATGTTGTAGCGTGTCAGGCATTCGCTGTCTGTGATAGCATAATACTGCCATGGCTGATAGTCTACACCATCTAGTGAACGCTCTAATATCCAGTTCCCAGGTCGAGGTGAGTTAGCTGCTTTCACAATAACATATGCAATCTGGAAAATCTGAAAAATAAATTGTTAAAATATATAAAAATGTATACTTTTAAATTCATTTCAATTTCTTAATAACTATCAAATTAAGAACAGTAAATTCCATTTTTTTTCCCCATAAAAATGCAATATGGACTCATATTCCATTGAAAGTCTTTAACTACAGAAATAAATTATCCATTACCATTTCTGGAAAAAAAAAATAATAAAAAAAAAGATTAGTTTAGTTGCATTAGGCCAAGAGAATTTGAAAATTGAATTAAAATGCACTCAAAATTCCACATAACATAGCAGGTAATTGCTAAGCTGCAGTTTCAGCCAAATGTTTGTAAAGTTTCTTTTCAAGTATTTTCAATTTGTAGAAGTGGGTTTGTTTCTGTATGTGTATTTATAGGCATACACTTTCTCCAGTGTTTAAGAGTTGCCAAATTGTCACAACTATATTGCTGTCAAGAAAAAAGCATAGGTCTAAGCTATTGAAAGGTAATCACATCGTGCTGAAGTCATTCTATAAAACATTCTTGCTTCAATCACATGACAGCACTGTGGCCATAAATAAACTTTATAGGACAGAGACACATCAAATATCACTATAAACAGTATGTAAGCATGCAATCAATGCTCATTACAGTACATTTTCACCTGCCTATTGAATTGATTCATCAAGGTTCATTTTTGCTTACAGACTTGCTGGAATGCAAGCCATAAACAATACATTTGCCATTGCAAAATTACATGCTTTAGTGATGTAGTTTTGTTTTGTTTGAGTTTGGGTTTTTTGGTTGTTTGTTTGAGGGGCTTTTTGTTTGTTTGTTTTTGTTGGTTTGTTTTGCTTGTTTGGTTGTTGGGGTTATTTTGTTGTGTATTTTTGGGGGGTTTTGTGGATTTTTGTTTGTTTTTAAATAGTAATACCTCGATGCTACAGTGGTAGAATTGAAGCTAAGGAAAGGAAACATCTATTTCCCTTAGAGAAGCAGAACACACAGTGAGTTCATATTTTTAATATTCAGTGCTGTGACTCTGCACTTGAGGATGCCAGAGGATATCATGGGGAGAAAAAAGTTGATTTAATGCTTGTTTTCTATATTGGGTAGCCATTGTAAAGAAGCTGCGTGATTCAGGCAGACCACAAAATCTGTTGTGAATATTTTAGTCAGTAAGTAGTGGTGGTGAAAGAAGATCTTACAGTAATCAAGGAAAGAAACAGGAAGAAGACTCAAGTTATTTTTTTTAATAACCACCAGCATTATTGTAAAATAGAAATTATGTTAAGTGGCAGAGTATTGCAAATACTACAACACATTCGATGATGGAGGCAAAGAAAATGTTCATCTCCAATTACCATTCCTGACTTCTGTGTAGATGCTGAGAACATGGTAAGATCCACAATAGCTTCAGACAGGAAACCAAATCACCAACAACCAAAGTTTTTCAATGAGAATAAGAAATGGGTGAGGCTGTATTTATTTCAACCTGAAAAACATGTGCATAACTGTGCATATGTGTGGGGTGATCTCAAATTAGTATTTTTTCTTCAGTAGCATAAAAGAAGATCTTCAGAGACAAGAAGAAACATGTTTTATTCCATTATTTCCATGGGAACCATATAATTCCTTGTTCCCTGTTTCATAAATGCCTTTTCCTCTCAATCTCATTTACAGGAATATTCCATTGTGACCACAAATATCTATAATGGTAACTATACTGGATCAGTTTCATCATTTATAACATATATATGTACTATACCATCATATTAAATAGGGAAAACCACAACATGAATACTTCTCCAAATTGTTTTCTCCCAGTAAAACTCTTTGAAATGAAGGACAATAGCTGGAGTGTCTAATTATTTATTCAAATACATTACAACCTAAGGGTTGTAATGAGCAATAGATATATTTTATCAAGTTTATCAAGAGTTATTTTGTACATTGTCCTTTGCATGAATAAAGAATCCAGTGCACAGTGTAGACTTTTTTTACACCAGCATGATCTAGTCATACCACATAAAACTCTTTCAATTCCAGTTGTTCAGAATAGAGATTTCTTTCTAGAGTACTTCTAAATACTTTAAAAATAATAATAATTGATACTTCACCCCAAATTATCATAATACTGCTACTCCTTATATGTTAAATGAATAACCAAGGTTACACACATTACTAGGGCTCCTACTGTTGAAGATCTATGGTTTAAGACACAGCTGACAAGTTCACCATGTTGGGTGTGCTTATGTGGTTTCCTTTGTGGAAGTTCTAAAATTTGTAAAACTTCACAGAAGATGTTAATGTTAAATACTGTCTTCAGCCAAAACAACATTTAGCTCTGCAAACATCTTGAATTCATTGGTTCTGTGGTGCCAAGAGACGTAATCAACAGGAAGTTTGTGGGGGTTTTTTTTGCTTGCTTGCTTTGAAACACTAAGCTGTGTGGGAGAGTGAAATTTTCTGCAGTTACTTTCCAAATTAGTGCCCTGCTTCAGTAACATTCTCTGCACATTCTGCTGAAGATTTGTTTGAAGACTCATTTCTTACCTTCTAGGATAGCATACAGTTTGAACGCAATTTATTATATATCTCTGGCTTTGATTATTTTTAGCATACTTTGTAAATGAAACTGCACAAAAAAAGCTATTTTAAAAAGCAGTGGAGAGGAAACAGCATATTGCAGGTTGTAATGGACTAAACATTATTTAATCTAAACTTAACAACGAAAAAAAAAAAAGCAGTTTCTTAATGTAAACAGAAGAGTACACATGAAGGGTTGTTTTTAAACTACTCCTCAGTTACAGCTTCTAGCCTGATCCAGTACTGTCCTAGCTGCTGAGAGCTCCTGTAGTGGCTTCTCCAACCAGCACCAAGCTATCTGCAACCCACTCGCTTGTGAAATGTTTTCTTTTCTCCTTCATGTCTCTGTTCACCAGTGGAACTGAAATGCTGCTTTGTATAAAACAAAATTATTTCCTGGGCAAAGAAGTAGAGCTGGAACTAAACCCCAGAATTTTTCAATGCTGTTAAGCTGTTAATGCTAATCGCAGCCAAGATGAGCACAAGCCTCAAAAACATGCCCTAGCTGATAGCATTCCTGATTTTTCTCATCGAGGATAGTCTGAACAAAGGACAGAATGCTAATCCATGCTTCTTAGAAACACCTTTTCTTTAGGGGACAACTAGTCTTGCAGAGCTTTAGCATGAATCACAAAGACAGTTGTCCCAGCTGAGGGAGTTACACTAATCACCACCAGCTCATCACAATGCTATGACCATAGACAAACATAATGTATTCCATGCCTTAATGTGCTTTCTAAACAAGTTGACAATAACAACTAGTGCAGAAAAAAAAAAACCCAAAAAAAGACTAAAATGAATGGCAGCTGTATGATGACTCTGAGACCAAGTCAATATAATGGAAGCAGCATGTGACTTTCCAACCAACAGGAAAACTGTCTCCAGGTAAAAGAATAACCCTTCTTTTATTGTGGATCCCTTAGCAAATAATGTTCTGGTTACTATAATAGAACCAGCTAGAGCTTAGTGGCATGAGAATACTAATAAAACCCAATGTATCACTGCATTTAGCTGTATTTATTTCCCCAAACAGAAAAAGTGAATCCACTCAGCTTTCTGGAACTAAATTTCCTGGTAAATTGTAACACTGAGCTATTGTGTAATTGATGGAGCATAACTGGTTTACTTTTCAAATAGCATCAATAAGCTGACATATGTCAACTGACGTAATAATTGTACAATCTTAGAGCACATCTGGTTCTGTACAAGTCCAATAGAATGTAACCTGGAGACCAAAGTTTGTTGATACAAATGTGAAAATGGAGCAATACAAAGCTGCCTAGTGACACATTATAGACCTTTAACACAGCTGCCAAAGTGCAGTTGGTGCTTTTTCCCACTTCCTCTGTTCATGTGACTGTAGTGTAATTATGGGAGCGGGAGGGAAATAGTCTAAATAGTCCATTAAGCCTTTCCCAAATTATAGATAACATAATCCTCAAGACGAGAAACAAAATGAGTCTTGGGTCTCATTTCCACTGGCAATTGTTTCAGCAGGGAGATCTGCAAAGTACATATTGTGAGGTACAGTTCTATAAGTTCTAGCACTGTATCTTCTTATTAATGCTTCATAAGACAAAGAAAAGTGCATCCTACTATACAGGATAATTTGCTACAATAATATTATTCAGATAGAACTGAAGTGAATCATTAATCTGCATAGGGTTATCTAGTGAAGCAGGAAATCTCATTGTGCCTGACTCCCATCTGCACTTCTATTTAAAAAATAAATCCTTTAGTTAGAAACCATTCATGTAAGTCAGAATATCATGAGAGGAAAAAAATACAGTACCACACAATTCTATAGATGTATTTCCATTTAATTTTCTCAACCTAATGTAACAGCTCTGATGGAGGCTTCCATCAGCAATCTTGTGTAAACGGTGTATGGTATGCTCTTATTATATTACACCATTGATTATTATTCCATCTCAGTGGTCCAGTAAACATGTTATTCTTTTATTGAGAATACTGCAGAATTTGGGCAAGGAATTGTTTCCTTGAAGGCTGTCATAAATACTGATAAAACTTGTGGCCTTAAACATCCCACATCCATAGATGCAGACACACACACACATGCTTGTAGCAGACTTTAATCCCTACCAGGTGGAGAGGAAAAACAGGGTGATGAAGCCTCTGCTGTGTTTGTATTCATGTGGGTGCTGATAGGTCTATTCATGTTGCTCTGTGCAGCTGTGTTGTGTGTGTTTTATCCTCTCAGAAATATGAGCTCTGCCTTGCTACAATCCTAAGGTGAAGACAGTGCCACAGATCCTTGCATCCATCAGATTCAGTCACTTTTAGTACCTAGGATGATTAGGATTGGGAATCACAGATCTAAACAAATCCTCAATTCACTTTGTCAAGGAACATAGTGTTCCTTGGTCATTAACGTCTATCTTTACACTCATGTATAAAAATATGGCAGACATCGTGCAGCTAAAACTAAGTATCACATTTACACTACTTTTCATTTCAGTGTAGCCTCTCTTTCTACAGGCTTAAGACATGAAACAGAACAAATCCAACTATTTCTGCTAATGAGCCTAAATAAACGGGTTTAGGAGTTTGAGAAACAGCTCCTCTTGCCCAGAGGCTGACATGAATTCCTTATGATTCTATCATATATGTTATGAATTATTGTCTGTGTCAATTATTTTTCAAAGTGTAGACATTTTTGATACAAGACTTTTCAAGCACTTGGCTATTTAAGAAGAACTAACCCCCTCATGTTAGTCACATATCCAACTCTAACAGAAAAAAAGCCTAACTTAGGGAGATTTCCAGCTTCCTCAAAGAACCATCTAGCACTTATCTTTTCCTATCAGTGTCCTCAGAGACAATGGCCATGGTTTCAGACATTCTGCTCACAGCTAGAAATTCTGTAATTTAAAATGTTTGCATGAGAAAAAAAATACAATAAGATGTTTGGTATGATACAGCTGATAACACTTTAGAGATCTGAACAGCTCCCCACCATGCTGCAGTTTGCCTTCTAATGACAATGTCTCTCTTGTTCATCTGAGCTGCTTCCAACTGAAGTGTTGCTACCAGATGGGGTAGTTGAACTGAAAGATGCACACACTTGATTCCAACTTGTTTGTATATTTTTCCCCAGTGTTGCAAATAATTCTGTCTACTAGCTAGCAATGCATCATCTGACGAAGGAAAATGATAGCTATGAGTGCCATGTAAAATAAGAGGTCAGCAGCATTTCATTGGAAAAACTAAGAAATAATTTACCAGAGCAAAACCTGAAAATCTCTAAGGTGGGTGTTTCCAAATGAAGCCAGGTTTCAGTTAGAAACCTTTCAACTTTTCTAAATAGATTAAAAAAAACCCTCATGTACAATGCTCAGTCCCGTTCAGTTAGTATCTGCAGAACATGCATTATTTAAAAAAAAAAAAAAAAAAAAAAAAAAAACAAATCCACAACTGAAATTACCTCAACTT
>JAOEGS010009260.1:27248-49596 GCA_025447755.1 Corythornis vintsioides | reverse complement strand
TTAAAAAAAAAAAAAAAAAAAAAAAAAAAGAACAAATCCACAACTGAAATTACCTCAACTTAGAACGATCTCAACATTCTCCCTTCCCTGTATATAACTGCTAGAGAGGCTCAGGTTCCTTTAAGAACATTTTCTTCTCCTTCAGAAAAATAGATCTTTTATTAATACCTCTCAAGTTTTGCTCATGCTGTAAGTAAGAGATGATTATAACTTGTGTCATTTTAAAAAAAATAAAATAAAAGTAAAGTCTAATAAAAAAAAGTACATTTCATAAAATGTCAAACTGCAAAGCTCTCAAGTTGTCCAGTTGCTGAATATCTAAATACATTAAGTGAAATGGAGGGAGTCAGTACCTGTAAAGTTTCTGGCAATGTCAACTTTATTCTTTGTAATTTTCTCAGTTGGTTTTCTCCATTACCCACTGCTCAGTCATTTGTGAAGGCCTCAAAAAGAATAGCTGCTTTCTGTTTACCATTTTTGCTGCTCATCATTGGCCTAGTGTACACCAGAATTGAGGGCTAAAGTTAGCAATTTTTTTTTTTCACAGTGCTTTCAAATAATAGCAGAAAGCAATTTGCTTTCTCTTTATTTCCTAAGGCTAATCACTTCTTTCCATGGAGATAGAGTATGGTGAGGAAAGGAAAATTGATGAAAATGCCAATATTCAAAGCTTTCTTCTTCAAACCTAAACAACAGAAGCGAAGAACAGAAAAGGTGGTTCTTCTATATTTGTGCAAAAACATCAGATTTTTATTTTTTTTTTCCCTTGATTCAAGAACTGATGCTCAGCTTGGGTCCAGCCAATACTCAGCAGTAGTTTTGAGAGTACTCAGGGTAAAGTGTTCTCATTTCCTTCAGTCAGGTTTCCATGCAATGTCTTCTCACTAGCTGCATTTCAGGGTGACCTGTCTGTTCCTCTACCTGGAGAAGAACTTTCATAGCCATTTTTTAAGGTTCCTTTTAGAAGTTCTACATTGCACAAACCTTGAAACCCATACATCTAAATACAATTCTGTCTCCTTACCCATTGCAGATTAATACCAGGTCTCTACATTTTAATTCCATAAGTATAAATGCTAATTTTAATATAGACAGAACTATTTAGTCAGATACAGGAATAGTATATAATCTGCTTCTCCTAGAGAATGCTCACTTTTATTATAGAATCATAGAATGGTTTGAGTTGGAAGGGACTTTTGGAGATCTAATCCAAGCCTCCTGCTTTACGCAGGAACTCCTTGTATTAGAGGCTGACTGCTCAGTAGTTCCCAGGTTCCTCTTCACTATCTTTTTTAAAATAGGTGTGCTATGCCCTTTTGTCAAGTCACTGGGGCCTTTGCCTAACCACGATGTCTTGTCAGATGTGATGGTGAGTGGCTTAGGAACTACATCTGCCAATTTCATTAGGACCCTGACATACATCTTGTTGAAGTTACACAAAATTCCCTTTTGTACAACAGAGATCAAGTTCACACTGCACAAATTTTATCAATGTGAAATTAAAGAACTTTTCTGCAGAGTGCTAAAAAGTATATAAATAAATATTATTTATGGAGGCAACATTTATCTGTTACCTACCTAGTATAAAGGGACACAAACAAAAGCTGAAACTGATATACTATTAGCATAGAACATCTGCATTACCAAGATTTCAACCTTTCCTAATTTCCTCAGCTTTTCTTTTGAGTTCATTAGAAAAAGACATGTTATTCAACATACATAATGTATGATAAGAGGCATCATCTTGAGGGCCTGGGATTTTGATTGAAAACTCTTCAGGGTTAAGATCATTGATACAGACATGAAACAGACATGTACTGATTTATACCCATTCCCTGAACATGACATGGTGTTCTCTCCATCTCAGTCAGGAAATATTGTGCAGTATGAACAATCTGAACAATGAAAACATGAATAAAGTAGTAACTTAAGTCTTCAAATTAAAAAATAGAGACTTATTTACAAAATATTTTTAGTCTTTTGGTTTGCTTCTTTTGTTCTTCAGTTTCTCTTCATATACATCATGCTTCATTTCCTTAGCTAAATAGCATGGTGGTTAAAAAGGCTTAAAAATACATTCCAGCAGTGTTTCTAAACTGTCTCATGGCATTCAACTTTGTAAATTCCAAAAACATGAACAAAACCAGAATAAAATGGAAAAGAAATTAGATCCTAGATATGATTTCCAGATCAAAACAGAGTGTACTAGTTCAGTTTTAATTTTTGCTTTTATTTCTTAAATTGTCCACACGTACAGCAGTTCTCAGGATATGCTGCTCTATGGCATAGCAGGGGACATATGGAATATAAAAAGTGAATTATGAGATTAGTGATTTTGTTTCCATCTCATACTCCCCTTTTATAAACAGAATTGCAATAAATAATTAGATTAATAATTAGAAGACATAACACATTAGGACTCATATTGAAGCAAAAGTTTTCTCTTCAACATGAGTTTGTAGTTTCTGTGTGTAAACAGACCAAATCTCTGTTTTTCCATGTTTTGTAGCTGGAGAGATCCAATACATATTCTTCTCCAAGTTTATTCAGTCACTTAGTCCACATTAGTCCAAATCAAACAAAAAGAGCTACATGAATGACTATTTTTACTGACTGTCTAAACTACATCATTGATAATCAACTCAGTGCTTCCACAGAGCATGTGTGACCTTCCGCCCTTGGACTTCACAAAGCATAGAGAGGGAAAGAATAATTTTGTCACCAATAGATTTTATGAAAGGACTGTCTCTATATATTTATATATTCATTCTTCATTGTTCTGAACAAGAGGTGATTTTATGTAGCCTCCAGGTCTATTTAAACATTTACTTTATTACCATTAATACTTTTTTCCTAGTGTGGTTTTAGATCCACCCACAAATCAAGACCATTGCACAGATGAGGAAGAATTCATGGCAATTCAGATTCACTGTTCTTGACCAAGATCTGACCTACTGTGACCACAATTAGGAGTGGCAGCATTTTATCCTGTGTCATATACTGATATCTGAACACTGGTACATCCTGCACACATAAACAAAAGACAAATAGATGCAACCTAAGCATATTTCATCAAATCATTGAATAAATACTGGCATAATGCTGCAAAGCACTATAGAATTCCAACAGGAATAGAGAAGTAATCATGCCCCTGTCCTTGGCACTGGTGAGGCTGCAGTTTGAATACTGTGTTCAGTTTTGGGTGCCACAGTACAAAAAAGACATTGAGATGCTGGAGGGAGTTCAGAGAAGGGCAACAAAACTGGTAAAGGGTCTGGAGAAAACAGCTTTAAAGGAGAGCCTGAGGGACCTGGAGTTGTTTAGTTTGGAGGAGGCCGAGAGGAGACCTTATCCCTCTCTACAACTAACTGAAAGGAGGATGTAGAGAGGTGGGTGTTCTTCCTAGTGACTAGTGATAGGATGAGAGTAAATGGGCTTAAGTTGTGCCAGGGGAGGTTTAGGTTGGATATCATGATTATTTTTTTTTTTACTGAGTGGCAAGTTACTGGAACAGACTACCCAGGGAGGGGGTGGAGTCACCATCCTTGGCGGTGTTTAAAAAGTTTCTAGATGTGGCACTTCAGGACATGGTTTAGTGGTCCTGATAATATTTATTAACAGTTGGGCTTGATGATCTTGAAGGTTGTTTCCAGCCATAATGAGTCTACAATTCTATGACATTCATATGACAAGGTCCTTCTTTGCTATTAAGAGTTACTCCTACTCCCTCTAAATCTTAACTTAAAAACAAAACCTTACAAAACCCAAATTATTCAATTAATAAACTAACTTAATATCTATTCAGCTGACCTTCTGTTACCAGAGTTTTCATGTGTACTACAGAACCTTGCTGCATATCTTGTAGCACAGACCATATATTTGAATAATAATTTTGTGATAAATGGCTAGCACAACAGAAGCACTATTTCATTATCACCATAGTCAGCTGCAAAACTTCTTTCAAGTTAACTTTTTATTATTCATCATAAACTATGAAATGATGACATATTTCTTCAGTGAGGAGAGTAAAATCTATTCAAGATTGAGACTCCTGTGACCCCAGTATTTGTCACATCACCATTCTCCCTGTCTCTATGACTTTCTTTAGAACAAGAATTGCCAGGAGTGCAAAATCAGAGGAAAACCTCATATTCCTGTCAGAAAATATATGTCACTCTGGATTCAAAAGTTATACTACTTAGGACTGTATTCTGAAACTATCTACCTGAAGGATGGAAAGGTGAATGGCAATCTTGGTTAAAGCCAAAATTACAAGAGAAGTGTTATGTATATTTATTGTAGTCATCCAGGGAAAATGTAAGGCAAGTAACCTCAGAAAGAAAAACTGTAAATTCTTAAAACTTTTTTTAATCTTTGTCAGCGTGTATTATGAACTGAAGCTGAAAGGATTTGCTTACATAGAATTCTTTCTGACTAACCTCAAAGTAATATATTTATGATCTGATTTAGTGGAGATCACAAAAAAAAAAAAAATTGAGCAAAATAATCCTGTGGAGATTTATTGTTAATACAACTACTCACCCTAGCTAGCAGCTCTTTATATGGTGAGTATTACAACTGATCTTCCAGGACAGTAATGGGTTTTTAGCATTTCAGAATGCATTGAAGACTGTTCCCTCCATGTGTTATTGCACTGCTCTGAAAAACTTTCTTTTTTAATGCTGCAGGAAATTCAGCTTGAGTAACTTCACTAACACTTGTTTGTTAGAATATCTAAAAGCTTAATGCAGCAGGCTCTACTGGAGTTAATATCTATTCAGATAGCTATCAACACAACAATGCAGTACTAGCAAAGCAGTGTATTATAGTCTAAGGCAATTAAGATATACTTATTAGTCCAGAATTTTCTGACAGAACATCATGGCAGAACTTGGTGTACCCAAGTTCCACCCATCTACAACGTCATATAAAATATTCCAGCTCTATATTTTTTAAATGTGAGTAGAGAAAAAAAGTCAAACCCCACATAAACATGCTCCTGGCACAAGCATCTTAGTAATATCAAGAGTATTGCCAAAGTCCTTGATCCCAACAACAGCAGGAAATTTGTTAACAGAAGCGTCCTGATGTGCATAGAAATCAGGAACAGATGGGCTGACCACCTCACCTCAGACTGCCAACTGGTTTTCCTGTACATTTGCCAATTATTTTTAAAGACACTCTTACTAATCTTCCGCATGACTTCAAAATTAAATCACTTGAAGATATGTGATGATAGCATGTATACAGGGAATATGTTCTCAGAAGTCTGTGCATTTCTGTTTTGACAACTGCCTTCTCTTTATTTCTTGAAGGCTTATTTTCTGTCCTGCTAAATACTGCACTCATCAAACCTAAATTACTTTTCTTGCACTTGAACTGCCCACCACTCTTAAGGCAAAACCCACAGACCCTCCACAACCAGCAAGACTAATTAAGAGATGCAGAACAGCAGACAGCCTATTGGTAATTTGTGAGTGCTTCACAGATGCAATCACCTAGGACACTGGTGAACCTACCCCGACAAGCCTGGATTTGCAGATTCATTTTCAGTAACCAGAGTAGCTCTGCCTCTCATTTTAACTCACAAATAAACCTACATTCCTATTTTGACCTCCTATACTGGGCAAAAAGCACTCTAAAAATAAGTTCACATGTACAGCTACAAATGGTGTTCAATAATATTATTGTAAAACAGACAAAATAGCTATCATCAAAATGGCTAAGAATTCTAGAAAATTAAGATTAGAAAATTAGATTAAGATAAAATTAGCAAAGAGGCTCAGACCAAATAGTTACAGTTTTCAACCCATATTTTTATAGTAGATAGGGTACAAATTTTAAATATACCTTAACTAATTAGAAACCTAGCCACCATTATAGAAAAAAAACTTTTAGGTATGGTAAACCTCAACAGTTGGAAGAAAGCAAAAATAATACTGCATTTTTTCCAAACCAGACTGATAATATTTTACCTCCTTCTAAGGTTAAATATATTTTACTTCTTCCGCCTATTAGTTATTGCTAACTAATATATATCATTTTTATATGTCTACACTGCACAATAAAGTTAAAAAGAAAAAAATAGCTGCCCCAAAAGGCCAAGCATTATATAGAAGAAATTGTAATTATTTCCCGATCATTTCATGAAATTAGGATTGCTAAAAGCATTCCATGTACTATCATAATTACCAGTAATAACCTAAACTAATGCATTCCTGCAATTTTCAGACCATTACTTGTAGATTTGTCATTTGTTATTTCTATCTCACAAAAAAGAAGTTCAGCATTTTTATACTTAAAGCAAGATTTTATCAACACAAACATAGCAATTACTGAATCTCCTGTAAGAAATTTTGTATTTTACCAACTGCTTTCATAAAACCTACAATGCCGTGTCTATAAAATACCCAAATGAGGAAATTTTATTTAAAAAACCTAAAAAATAAAACCCCAAAACACCTCCTAATCCTAAAAACTCTTGTTTCTTACCGAGCAGTCTAAAAGCCATGCAAATTGCAACAGAACTTTTAGGATGTTTGGGGGAACAAAACTGTTGTTGTGTTCATGTAAGGTGGTGAATAAACATAGGATGCATTCCTAACTCCATGGGTTACTCAGAACATAAAGAGTGTGCCAGACAGCACGTGACACAGGGTCTTATCCCACCTCTCCGACATCCACAGAAACTTCAACACTGCTCCAACAAAAAAAAACCCTAAAGCACCCAAAACACAGTGCAGCATTCTTAGCCCGCTGTCAATCAGCACACAAAGATGCCTTTTAAATACATTAGAACAGCCCATACCTTTTCTTCAATAGTCACTGACCCTGCATAGTTGAAAGCTTTTAGTATATTAGAAAACACAAAACTTTCCTAAGTGTACAAATTTGCTTATTTCTTATGACAAACTAGATACAGACATAGAAGGAAAAAAAACCCAGAAGTTGTAAAGCCCTACTTGAGCAGATCTGACCTAAACAACTACACAAGTAAAATCACTACAGTGATGAAAAACAAGGATGCTAATTTAGTTCTAGTGCCTGAGAGCTACTTGAATATTAACAGATCATAGCCAACAAGAGGCACAATCCCCTGCTCTCTAAAGGCAAACCTGTCAACAACTCTGAAAATTTAAAAGACATTTTAAAAAGACCAAAACTTTTTAATACTCAGGAGCTTAAACTCAAGCTTCCATCACAAGGTTTAGCTCTGCTCATTGAAAAAGAAATTTACATTGAATACTTTAGCATATATAAGGCCAAAGACACAGATTTAGGATTGTTTCTGTCGGTAACAACATGGGTTCCGAAGCCAGAATGATAACAATTCTTCCAGGATTCAAAGGCTCTTCCAGATATAAAGACTACTGCTCTCTTCCTGTGACTTCAGATGCAAGGTGCTTACAATAATTTGGTTGATAGTTTTTGACATGAAATGAATGACAAAAAAACTAGAAATCTAAGCATTTACACATCAATAAACCTTGCTGAAATTCTGAGTTCTGGACAAATGGATTGAGGGCATCCTCAGAAAGTTTACGCATAAAACCAAGTGAGGCAGGAGGGAAGGAAAGGTTAGGCTTAAGGGTAAGGAGCTTCTTCAGGGGGATCTGGACAGCCTTGATTGATGGGCCTAGGTGGTCAAGAAGACTAACAGCATCCTGTCCAGAACCAAAAACAGTGTGGCCAGCAGGACTATGGAAGTTATTGTCCTACTGTACTCAGCACTGATGAGACCACACCTGGAATACTGTGTACAGTTTTTGGTCCCTCACTATGAGAAGGACATTGAGGTGCTGGAGAGTGTCCAAGTAAGGACAGCAAAGCTGGTGAAGGGCTGAGAGCACAAATCTTATCACCATCTGAGAGAACTGAGGTTTTTTAGCCTGGAGAAAAGGAGGTTCAGGGGAGACCATATTGTTCTCTACAACTACCTGAAATATGGTTGTAGTGAGATGGGAGTCAGTCTCTTCTCCCAAGTAACAAGTGACAGAACAAGAAGAAATGGCCTCAAGTTGAACTAGGGGGGGTTTAGATTAGGTATTAGGAAAAATTTCTTCAGCGAGTGAGTAATGAGGCATTGGAGCAGCCTGCTCAATCAAATGTTTGAGTCACCATCCCCGGAGTTCTTTAAAAGACATGTACTTGTTGCCTTTAGGGACATGGTTTAGTGGTGGACTTAGCAGTGCTGGATTAATGGTTGGACCTGATGATCTTAAAGATTTCTTCCAACTGAAATGATTCTATGATTCTATGTTTTCTGGTTAGATTCAAGTTGCAGACTAGTATGAGCCAGTCATAGACCAGGGATTATTTTGTTACCTACTTAACTGAATACCAAAATGGTCAAGTTTAATAACATGAATAACACATTTGTGCTAGATAATCTGTATTTATCTTTGCATAACAAAAAATTATTTTCCATCTAACCTAAAATCCTCTCGTTTACATACCTGGAATTTATGCATCAATTTATAAGCATTATATATTTGCATTCTGTATAATTAAATCTGACAAGCAAGATTCCACTAACAAAAGGCAATTTATTTAAGGACTATATTAGCCAAACTTCTCCCTTTAGATGGGCTAAATCCTCTTGTTATCCTCACAATAACCCAACACATGCACATGTATCCCTAGCACAGCTGCACTATTTTTAGTGGATTTAAATATTTTTCATATTTTTAGAGTACAGTACTATGTTAATGAAACAAGAAAGAACACTATTCTGAACATAAACTGTTTTCCTAAAACTATCTTTTAATTGTCTTTGAGGAGCCAAAGCAGGAGTCCTTGTGAAAAAAATATTTAAGATGTTGTATTTTAAAAAATTTTACACATGATTTAATCAAAATATATAGAACAAAATATAGAGGACATGTGTACATTATGTTAAAATGAACAGGTCGGTCAGAAATATCCATATAAACAACAGAATGATAGGAGAAGTGTGTCCTCATAACATGGAACCAACATAAATCAAACAGGAAAACAAACCAAGTGATCTGTTGTGCAAGAAAAAGACTTTTCAGAAACAAACAAATAGAAGCTTACCTGTTGGAGGTCCAATGTAATGGTGACATAATGATACTCAATTCCATTCTGGATACTAGGGCTTTGCCACCAAGTGTTCTTGCCATCAATTGCATTTGTTATTGGATGTCGTTCTGTTAGAACAACAGAAATACATAAATATACTTCAAAAATATTGAGATGTAACTGTTTTTAGAGCTAAAACTAGATTTTAATACAATTAGAGAACTAATAAGGTAGAACAGGAAATTATTTTTTCTTTTACTTTTGAGGTACAGTAATGATTGTTATTACTGGAATATTCATCTAATGTTAGTTATTTAATTCTAGTTAGGATAACAAGAAAATGAGACAGAACACCTAAAAAGAAAGCACGTAAGAGGTTTTCCTGAGTCTACAGAAAACATAGTGAACACTTCCTGCAGTCTTACAAACTTTCATGTACTATAAAGTCATTAAATGTTGCAACAGGAACAACAAATCAGGAATATGGTGTGCAAGGAAAGCAGAGATCAAATATTGGTACTTGCATTTGTAAGACATTTCTAAGCACACATGGAAGCAATTCAGAAATCATTATAAAGGAAATTATTCAGAAATCATTACAGAATATATTTCTCAACTGGACAACTGTCTGACACACCTACATGCATATAAAGAAAGCTTGTTTGGTTATAATCCATATCAAAGTCAAAGATGCATTATTTTGCATGTCTATGTTTGCTCTGCTGTAGTGTTATTTATCCCAAATAACAGGGATAAAAAATTATTTACAGAATTAAATCCTTCCTAGATTTCAAGAGCTTCTAAATTATTGACATTTGCTTACACAGTATTTTAATGTTATTTAGACTGATGTAAATTGCACTCACATTTCCAGGTTACTTTTTATCAGCAATTCATATTTGTCCCCTCTACAAAATGGAGGATGAGATGACCTCAATTTTAAAATGCACAAGAATCTCTATTTTAAAGTCCCCAATTACCTAGAGCAAATCTGTACCTTACGGGGAAAACAACAACCCAAAGGAAATCAAAATACAGCAGTTTTTTTTCTATACAAGTTCAGTTTGCAAGGCTATAACAAGATAAGAGAAATCCTACCCTTCTTATAAAGGATGGCTTTCTAAACTGACTGGTTTTCTTGATAAACCTGGAATATGCTTCATTACTACATACCCATAGAATTGCAATTAATGAATCAATTAGATTAATTTACTTTTTCATTTAATTATTACTTAACCATCTAGAGTCTTTGTGTCTGCTTTTTCTTGCAATATCAGCCACTGTGAAGGACAGATGTCCTAACTCATTAAGGAAAGATGCAGCATGCCTTAATATACTTAAAGATACAATTAAAGTGCTTTGTGGGACTGAGAGAAGGTATATTGCAAATGCCAAAAATTTAATTTAAATATCAGATTATTCAGTGGCCTTAGTGGGCATCAACATCTGCTACAAGTGATGGTAACAGTAGCTTTATTTTTATATTGAGGAGAAAAGCAAAACACATCCGTGCTTTGCATGCTGTCAGTTCCCATAGCTCTGATCATTTTCACAAGCCTTGGCTTTAAATGAGTGCTAGCAAAAATCACCTGTAAATCAGCCTCAGAACTCCTCAGTAATTGTGACAGAAGCTAATTGGAAAATTGTATATAAGTCTCTTCAGGTGAAATTGATATAAAGGTAAATCATGAGAGGGAGAGTTGGGAGATGAATCAACAATTAACTGTAATCACCATTATGAAAGTTTAATCATCATTAATTTGAAAACACTTATTAATTGCTGGCGTGTTTCCCCTATTTAAAAGGTAAGGGAGAATAATACAAGATTTGTAAAAAGGACTGCATTGCAAATGCAGTTCAAGAACCAATCTCCTGGAAGGATGGCAAGGAGAGAACTTGAAGAGTGAGCCCATCAAACTGTGCTCTTTAATTTGGGCTCACATGTGATTAACCAGGGAATTTGTGTTCATTTCCTACTACAGTAATTAAGGGGAGGCACTCCAGACTCGCACATTCCAGGGGGATCATTTAAAGTCTGGTTACATTACATGGTTCTCCTATTAATGAGCCATCTCTGTATAAATAAGGCACTTCTTCCTGCCAAATGAACATTTAAAAAGGCTATAATGAGATGTGGTTGGCAACAAAAGACCAGACATTAAGAGGCTGGGCAGATTTAAGATTTTAAGAGGGCAAGAGTGAGGGGAAACACAGATATAAATCATTCAGATGGAGTTTATTTATATATACATGTATATGCCTGTGTATATACACATACATTAGTGTACTCTATCTGCTGTCATAGGCAGGATATCAGAACAAAGAAATCTAATTCTGGTTTATGTTTGGTTTTCAAGATAAACAAATGATACAGAAAAAATAACATTGTATGGTGTGCACGTGTCTCTAAACAGCCTTCTATGAAGAAGGGAAAGAATCTACTGCATGGTGTGTCTGCCACTCAGAATGGTACCAAAAGCCCTGAAATCTTCTCCCATTGAGACATAATACTATAGTATCATGTATTTGAATGCTTATACTGCTACAAAATCATATGACCTTTCCTCAGAAGGTGGCATTTACTGCAATTAAATAAGACGTCAGGACTTGGAGAACTATCTTGGGGGTGGAAAAAATAGGTTGGAACTGTCTTCAGATAAATGAAGTAATTGGTACTGGGGCAATTAAAATTAGCTTTGCAAATACAAGATAGGGATCAAATGGATAGGTAGCCATTCAGCAGGAAATCATCTGGGGATTACAGTGGACAACTTGTTATATCCTGCAGTGGTGTGACAACTTTAAAAAGAAATATTTAAGTAAAACATGTAAACAGGAATATATTCTGTTCATTCTGAAGCAAACCTGCATCTCTATGCAGAGCTAGGAAGAGCTCAGGTGAATTTTAATTAAGATTAAAACCTCTAGAGAGAATTCAGAGTTTGCATTGAGAATGAAAGAAAATAAACAGTTTAGTGTAGAAACCAGATAGAACAATACCACCAACCCTCAATTAAGTAAAATACTTTTGTAAAGCAAAAGGGAGTCATCCATTCCTTATATTCACTAAAGCTGGGAAAAGGCAACATGAATTTCTGCAGGGAAGATGTAGATTAACTATTAGGAAAAGAATTTGGAATTAGTAAAATAGGAATAATGGCCCTGGAAGGAAGTTCTGTGGAGAAGCTAAACAAGCTTCTGTTTGTAAGGCTACAAACATATCAATAGCTTATACTGTCTAGAACTAGCAGAGAGATTAAATGCATCTCTTTCTTTCCCCTCTGTTTTTAAGGACATGTTTGAATGTGCCCTGTCATGAAATGTAAATATATCTGAGCTAGGTTTTAGAGAGAAACAACTGCATAAAAAGATAAAATATCTCCATGCTTCTTTGTCTGTGCTTCTTCTAACATTTTATCTATTCCATTAAAACCCATCCTAAGCATTTCTACCCCCTCTACCATCTAGAGAGCCAATGTACTCACAAAAATCCAACAATGTTAATACTATTCATGTCATTCACTGCAAGGTCACATGAAATTAAACTTGTATTACTAAGAATTTTTCTTACTTCTAATCTTCCCAGCTATTAGAAATACACATCTCTAAAACAGCTGATAGCAAATTTATACTTAAAAACTTATTTTGCTTCCGGGTAGACTTCAAGAAACCAGAGTTAGCAAAGATCAATTTTAATATGAAAAACTAAGCAATTAAACCAAGCAGTGCTCCATTATATTATCTTCTTTTTGATGGTTCAGTGAAACTAAATTAACATGAAATGAAGAAGAAAAGTATCTTAGAACACACTAAAATAAAACTGGAGTTGGCCCTAAACTGAGATATAAGATGTTGCTTAGTGTAGTGGGCTGACCCTGACTGGATGCCAAGTGCCCACCAAATCCACTCTATCAATTCCTCTCCTCAGGTGGACAGGAAAGTGAAAATATAATGGAAGGCTCAGGGGTGGTGATAAGGACAGGGAGACATCACTTAGCAATTACTGTCCGGAAAAACAGAGTGGACTTAAGGGATTAATTTAATTTATTATCAATCAAACCAGAGTAGGATAATGAGAAATAAAAAGTACACCACCTTCCCCTCACCCTTCGCTTCTTCCAGGGCTCAGCTCTGCTCCTGATTTCTCTCCCTTCTCCCCCCCAGACACATAGAGGGATGGGGAATGGGGGTTGTGGTCAGCTCTAAGGAAGGGCTCCTCACATTCTTCCCCTGCTCCAATGTAGGGGCCCTGTTCTCCACAAACTTCAACATCAATCCTTCCCATGGGCTGCAGTTCTTCATGAGCTGCACCAGTAGGGTCCCTTTCACAGGGTACAGTACTTCACCAACAGGCTGCCCGTGGGGTCACAAGTCCTGTCAGCAAAGCTGTTGCAGCATGGGGTCCTCTCTCTACACAGGTCCTGCCAAGAGCCTGCTCCAGCAGTTTTCCCACGAGGTCACAGTCTCCTTCCAGCACATCTACCTGCTCTGATGTGTGGTCTTCCACAGGCTGCAAGTGAATATCTGCTCCACCATTAACCAGCATGGGCTGCAGGGGGACAACCTGCTTCACATGGTCTTTACCACAGGCTTTAGAGGAATCTCTGCTCCAGCACCTGATTCACCTCTTTCCCTTCTTCTTCACTGACCTTGGTGTCTGCAGAATTGTTTCTCTCACATCTCACTCTTCAGCTGCAATTGCTGTTGCAGAGGTTTGGGTTTTTTTTCCTCTTCATAAATAAAAGTCTCTCAGAGGTGCTACCAGCATCACTGCTCACCTCAGCATTGGCCAGAAAGGGGTCTGTCTGTCTTGGAGCCAACTGGCATCTGCTCTATCAGACACCAGGGAAGCTTCTAGCAGCTTCCCACAGAAGCCACTCCTGTACCCCCCCTGCAATCGAAACCTTGCCATACAAACCCAATACACTTATATTGACCAAAATGCTCAAATTCCACATGTAGATATCAAAGAGACTCCCACAACAGCTGTAGGTGGTTAATTTTCCTAAATCTGAATTCAGGCACCCAACTTTAAATATCTGAATCATAAAGTTCATTTTGAGGCGTATATATGACAGATACAGATTTTGGAATACCAATGGAAGAGATGGGGAACTTAACTTAAAGAGACAGACATAGTAATCAGGCTAGTGACCTAAAGTGTTGTTTCCCAAGTATCTACAACCTTTGGGGAAAAAAAGTATTTTTAAAGGATCAAAATGAAAAGTGGCACACGTACGATGTGGAACCCTGCTCTTTTGATCACAAATACGGCACTGAGGGTTCCTTGCTGGCTGTCCAGGTACATGTTCAACAAGTTTGCAGTACATTTCTCGACCCTTTTCTCCACAGGTAGCATTGGTTGTGATGACAGCATTAGTTGCCAGGTTCAGTACTGCAGGAAACAATCCTGGAAAAAAAAAAAATTATAAACAAAATCAGAGGCAAAAGCAATGTCCATCTTACACCATTAAATTAAATGTAAGTTTTCAACAATTATGAAGTACAGAAACGCAACAACAACTTTTCTTTTGAATCCAGCATTTAGACATCAGAATAAAGCCATGATAATTTCCTCCTCTTTCCTTTCTGAAATTCAAATTGGTACCTTCTGTTTGTATCTTGAACAACAGGACACCAAAGGAGAAAGCAGAATATGAAAACATAAAGCATCATAAATTATTTTTAACCATAATGAAACCTTGTGTTCCTATCCAATCAGACATTTAAACGCTGTATCCAAATTCCCTAAGAAATCTCTTTCTTATTATTCTTTTCTGTACGTCTCCATGGGAAAGCTTTTCCTTTAGAGACTGCATCACTTGTATTATACTATATTACTGTTCTGCTTAGGACCTCAGTCACCCTCGTCATCAGAGGGACTGAGCAATTCATGCAGCAACATGAACAGTATCTTTCATGTGTGGTTTCCCTTTCCTCAAGAAGAGGGCAATATATACAACACCGTATTTTTTATGGCAGTACTGTTATATTTTTCAAGTGCACATACTGAGTTATTATAATTCTCATTCAGCACAGCACTTAAACATGTCTCAGCGTTCTGCTGAACAGATCTCTGGCAGTAAACTATAAAGATTATAACCCCTATGAAGAACTACCACTAAAGGTGGGTTACTCTCCTTCTCACTAAATATTGATCAATACCCGAGCTACAATTAAACAGAGCCATGAAGACTAAATTATTATAAGTTGAATCAGCCCCTCATATCACATCAACCAGTTTTGCATCTTCAAAAGCATAACTTGCCATGGCTGCATGCTAAATCAAACCAAACCAACCACAACAAAAAAATCTGAAGTATGAATTGGGATCATCTTCAGATTTACTTGATGACAATTTCCACTGGCTCTAAACTCACTCTTCTGCAATTCATTCAGCTTTTAACCATATTGCATTATTACAACCTTAAAATAAGGCTTCAGTTATGGTATACTGACAAAGCTCCCTTTACAATGACTCTCCTTTACCTCCTCTGCAGATGGTCAGCACTATTCAACTGACTCCTTTCAGTCCTTTAACTCTAGTCTCCTCCTTGTCTCACAATTAACCTGTATGCCATGCAATTACCAAGCTTGGGTGGTCATGGTAGAACTGTCCTCTGACATTGTGAGCTAGTGATTCCCATGCTCACTTTAAAACCATGTTAAACATACAGTTCAAGCAAGACAACCCATTAGTTACTAACCTGTCCAATTTGTATAGTCAATCAAGAGTTGAGATTTTTTATCGATTATGTAGCTTCCTTCTGCTGTATACACTGCATCTCATTTTGATCACATTTTCAAATATAAACTGTTATTCTTGTATTCAATGCATTCAGTGATATTTGCTGCCTTCTACAACAGGGGCAAATAATAAAACCCTGTGTAATCATTAGCAGAGTAGATGAATTAATAGCTGTAGAACTTCCAGTGTTGACTTACAGCCTCATTATTCTTGTTTTAGGCTGTACAAAGTTAATAGTGTAAAAGCCAGTAATCATTTAGTCTTAACACAGAGTCTGGCATTTGGTTTGGAGTTAAGTATTTTATTCCCTTGAAAGGGAATAAAATGATCCCACACGCAAGGAATTCTAATAAGTTAAAAACTGCAATTAACAGCTACACATCTGAACTTTTTTTGTATAGTCTGTGATTCTATGATACTGCTTTGTGCAGCCTAAAATAAGGCTTTCCTTTTGAAGAACATACACTGTGGAAGCTTGATGGAACAGAGAAAGTAATACTATTCATATGTCTTTCCAGCAATTGTTAGATATAATACTTCCACAACATAGATTCTAGCAATATAGAAGATTAAAGTATTGCCTTGAATCCTTTAGTCAGGCTCTTAAAATATAAAATAAAAATGTGAATATTCATGAGACCTCAAGATGTCACAGTTCTTTTTTGTTAGAGAATTTTGACTTAATTTTCACTATGATGATACAGAAGAAATATTGGTATATTTAAGTTGGTATACTAGTTTAGTGCATCTTAAAATTGAATTTTTCAATAAATATAAAGTTTATTTAGTTATCAATCCCACCTTGGACTGTATGGGCATCCTGCTAAGAAATACATCTGCAAATGTGATCTGCTATCATTACAGACAGCTCTTCTTTCTTTATTGCCAAATACCTGTAGTAATCATTTGCTCCAGTACAAAGACTGGATAAAATGCCTCTGAGTCAGAAACACATTATCTCTATTTTGTTTAGCTCAAGTGCAAGCAGAGAATTTCAACTCCTTTCAACTGCCAGCTACATCAATCTTTTCCCTCCTTTGTGTCACTGTCATAAAACAGATTAGCATTTATTTCTACCTTTAAAAATATACCAACATTCTAGCAATTCAGTGGAGGAAATAGAAAAAAAATGGCATGTAATTAGGCAGTGTTTTTAGCAGCTTGGATTCAATTTCTGTTTTTCAGCAGAGTTCTGTTGCATGAAGAGAAAACGACAGTCTCAGATTCTCACCTATGAAACAGGCATGGTTATCTTTCTGTTTTTCACTTCAGTTTTTAAGCATGGAACATATTCCATGGAGATTTCAGAGCTTGTAAGCCCAACAGACAAGTTTGTCAAGTAATTAAACTATCAAACAAAAATAACAGAAAAACTCAACTAATTCTTCTAAGTGGTGTGCCATGCAAAAGTTGCTGAACTCTCTACAGAATTAGTGATTATAAGCTTACCATGTATTGTCAACAGAAACTGTTTTAGAAAAAAAAAAAAAAGCTAAAAATGAAAATCAGTGACTGAGCAGGAATGGCTGATTTTTGCCATTCCAAACTCCAAGGTACTCAAGCTTTGTACTGCCACTTTTTGAGTTAAGTAGGGTGTGGTACCAAAATGCTAACTATATTAACAACTTTTTAAATGGTTCCTAGGTCAAAGCAGATCTGAATATCTATCTTGAAGACAAAAATATTAGATGTTTGGGATCAGTGTTGTTTTAGAGGCCTCACAAGTCAACCCTTATCAATACTGAAGTTCTTTGTAGATGTTGGCAAGCATATAAGTGGCTTACTGATTTCAACAAATTTAGCACGACAAACAAATTTTCACAAGAGTCCACAAAGGCCATTAAAGGAACTAAGCTATCCTGATATATGTGGGAATGATTTCACATGAGATAATAAAAAATAAAATAAAATAAAGAATGGAAAACAGGCATTTACACTGGAAAACCACAGGAATCTTTGCTGAATCCTGTTTTGTTCAATAGTTATGCAAGTAACTCAGACAAAAAAAAAGGATAAGTGTACACTGATGGTAGAAATTATTCAGAATAATCAATGAATTACCAATGACACTATTTCCTGTCATTATTTTGCATCCATAGAGGTCTCAGTTGGATTTGATGAACTTAAAGGTCCCTTCCAACAAAAACAATTTTATGGTTCTACTATTAATAGCTGCTTATTCTGTAGATCCTCAGAACATTCTCTGAGCTTGGTGATTTCCTTGCAGTTTTCTACAAAGCAGTATTACATAATTCATTTTCTTTCTTATGTTTTCCTAACCTCACTGCAGAAAGGAAAATAACTGCTCAGCAGCTTCAAATGTTTTCTTTTATATATTTATCACGTTTCCTCAACAATCTCCAGCTCAAATAAGCTCAATGAGTATCAGTGGAATAAAACCCATTTTGTCATGCCCTATTACCTACTTCTGTGCCAAACTGACAGATTTTCCACATGCTTTATTGCAATAGTTGTGAAAGAAGAAGCATATCAGCTACACAAGGAGCAGATACAAGATATTTTCATAAAGCAATCTCATTCTCACTCTCCTCCCAAATAGCACTAGTTGACTGACCTTCAGTGCACACTGCAAGACCTAGTTGATTTCCCTAGCTGAGAGGATGGAGGGTTCTAGTGGGAAATCAAAGATATTAACTGAATCTCCAGCTGCCTAATGGTGATTTACAGGTTCATTATGAAGTAGGGTTACTCACTGGGTAACCTACTTTTAAAATATGTCAAGGAGCAGCTACAGCAAAGGCAGGGTACTGAAAATAGATATGGATGTAAACAAAATAATTACTTTGTGTATTAGTCTTCCTAACATTTACCACAGTTATGTTTTTTCTTCCCTTCACATAACCTGTGGAGAGTTGTGAATACTGTTTCAATCACATCAGCATCTTACATCTACAGAGCAACTGGTAGGATACATCTCAATAAAAGAACATTCCAGCATTCCTGTGGAAGCAGGAATGAGAAGAAACAGAACCAAGATTATAACTTCCATTAAGATTCTGCTACTGCATGGAGGAAGCAGCAGCCACCTTGAGAGAGAAAACAGGGAAGCACCAATTAGTGATAGGAGATGGATGACAGCAGCAGCAATGTTTGCATGGAGATGAAGAAAGGAACTGGCTGAGTGGGGGAGACTGGGAAAGAGTGAAGAAAATTAGAAAGATCACAGCAATTAATTACTGAAAGAAGGCTCTGTAACCTTTCTTTTTGACAGATAGCGCTTAGTACACCAAATTTTGCATTCAGTATTATTTAATGGCTAGATTGTGGTCACACAGTGCTAAGATCAGCACCCTATTTTATTGAGGATGAAATTAATATAAATAATCACAGTTCCTACACACATAAGCAAAGTGTTCGCTTGGAAAAAATAATTGTTCTTTTTTAATCATTATTTTTTAAATACTTCCAAGATAGAAGACAGACTTTGGTTTATGAACTCTGGAATTCCTTTGTGTCTTATTAAAGCATTAGAACTGAGACAATGTTTTCCTCCTTCAAAGAAAGCTCTGTTAAGACCTGCATATTCCTCTTTTCTAAACAGACCAATATTTGGCACTGTATATTTCCTTCAATCTTCTCAAAATATCCCTAGTCTCTTCAAAGGCGCAAATAAAACAGCCTGCCTAAATATGTCTAACTTTTCAAGCCAATCTTCCTCGTCTATGGAGTACTTTGAAATGTTCGTGCAGTCAAGCAGAGCTGTTTGCCACTGAATTTGTACTAAAAAAGACAAAAGAGAATATGTCAATTTCAGATGTTCTAAGAAGTGTCAGTGGGAAAAGCAAGCCTTGCCTGCCGCAGAGCTGAGCCATCCGAGGCTGCGGGAACACAGTGGGGAGAAAAAACTGGGACAAAACAAAACGAAATGTTGCAGCACAGAATAGCTTCCAGCTGTGCACCACAGGGAATAACTTAATGCACTCTATCCACAATGTAGATGAAGAGTTTTATACAACTAGAAAATAAGCCCAATTGGAAGAAATAGCTGTCCAGACATAACAGACTGGGGGGGAAAAAAAAAAAAAAAAAAAAGACACTAAGCCCATTTGTCCAGAGAAAAACAAAATCAGAAAATAAATGTTTCAGTCACTATTTATGTCCCCTCCTGAATATTTTACTTCAATACAATAGACACAGCATAACACCCTAACCTCAAGAAGCTTGACAGCAAAGCTAACTATAGTCCTTATATACAAATGCATCTGAAAAAAGGGTATATTGATTACCTAGAAATATTATATTGCCTCTCCACAGTTACAACATTCAAAGTCTGTAGAGACTTGGTTGATTTTAATAACAAAACACAAACAGATTGGGAGACCAAGTGAAAAGATTGCTATTGGCTTACCCCAGTATAGCATTTTTAAAAATACATAAGCATTCTCCTAGTTTTATAATGAATTTCCTTTTCCCTAGAGCTGTCACAGAAGGTGGTTTTGCAAAGCAGAATAGGAAAAATATAGGTAAAGATGAAATCCTGTCTCCTTGACATCCATGGCAGAACTCCCACCGCATCAAAACTCCAAAGCACAAAGATTTAATGGCCAACTCATTTTCAAAGGTATTTACATGCCCAGTTTGAGTCAGGTACACACTGTTTTTCAAATATGTCTGTATTTTTTGCAAAGATTTTAAAGTGCAAAATTCTAGTTGTACATATACCTAATCTGTAGAAAGAGTGTGGTAAGCATGAAGAAGTAAGCAGCACACTTTAGTTTTTCCCTTTTATTTATTAGCAACATAACCTTCATTAAAACTTCTGCAATGCAGTGAGGCCCTGTTGAGCCAAGCAGGCCTAACAAGTAAAAGGGCCGTGAAGAGATGACACTGATCTACTGCAAACAGAAATTCTTCCAAATCATGCACCTTCTCTTCTTAGATAGTACACATCAATTTATAAGTTCCCCAAATTGCATGATATAGCTAAAAATGTCCAGTTTTGTCCAGGTCCCATGTCTGAATACCACTGTCTCCACACTCCAAAGACACTGTAGGTTTGGTTTCTCCCACTCATGCACTTCCCTCATTTTGAGAAGAGGGGAGAGAGACCCGTATGATTTGTCTATCCCAGTTGTGACCACTGAAGAAGAAAAAAAAAAGGATCACGAGACTGCATAAAATAAATTTAAAAAGAAGAAAGAAATCAGAATTTCTCAAAGGTAACTTTGAGACTGACTTTGGTCTTGACAAAGGTATTTTTTAATGCAAAAAACCCTTCTACACATTGTCCTGGACACAAGACTATGAAGCATATTTATTACCATTTTTGCAATAACTTCAAAATGAATGTCCATTGAAACCACACTGCAGAGTCAGAATTAGTTACTGTGCCCTTGAGTCTCCAACACTGTCAAAACACAAAGACTGAGATGTTTGCTGTGTTCTTTTACAAAGGGCAAAAAAAGAATGTTATAGAGGCTAATAAAAGTCAGCCATCTATTCATCATCATCTACACTGACAAAAAAAATACAAATGGAGTTTCTCATTATGAAACCAAAGAGCAAATGGAAAAACTGATCTTACCATATGTAAGATTCTGTGCACTTACTTTTACCCTGAGATTTCAGATGAAAATAAAGTATGTTTCTCTCAACTGATGAGCTTGACTGTACCTCCCCAGGTGAGGGACTCTGCACGCACTTTGTTGAAGTTCATGAGGTTCTTGGTTATTCCCTGTCTCCAGCCTGCCAAAGTCCCTCTTGATGGCAGCACACACACTCCTCTGCATATCATCCACTCTGACCAATTTCATATTGCCTGAAAAGCTGCCGAGGGTGCACACTGCCCCATCATCAAGATCATTAACGAAGACGTTATACAGTATTGGTCCCAATATTAAACCCTGGGGTACATCACTAATGACCTGCCTCTCAGACTAGTGACTGTCTGTGCCTATCCATCAGTTTTCAATCTCCCTTGCTGTCCATTTATCTGACCTCTATTTTATCAGCTTTTCTATGAGGATGTTATTGAGACAGCATCATAAACCTTAATAAAGCTAATATAAATTACATCCACTATTCTCCCCTCATTCACCAAGCCAGCCACCTCACTGTAGAAGGCTATCAGCTTGGCTAAAAACAATTTCCCCTTCATAAATCCATGCTGGTCTTAAAAATCAACATTTACATTTACCATTTTATGTGTACGTGTTACTTAAATCCAAGGTACTTAACCCCCTATTAAAATGAAAAAATACTCTCCTCAGATAACACTCTAAAGCCTTACACCCTTGATCTATCCAATTTCAATGCATGCAAAGTACAATTGGCAAGATCAAGGCCTTCATTGATTGCAGTATTGAAGGCAGAATACAAAACATATTTTTTACAGCTCAGACAGATACCCAGGTTTCCACAGAACAGAACAGGTTCTCACTTAATACCCATACAGTCAGTATTCTGAGGCACAAATTAACTGAGTACCTGAGAAATATTAAAAAAAAAAAACAAAAAAAACCCCACAAAAACAAAAAACAAAAAAAAAACCAAAACAAACAAAACAAAAAAAAACAAAAAAAAAAAAAAAAACAGACA
>JAOEGS010009260.1:0-26268 GCA_025447755.1 Corythornis vintsioides | reverse complement strand
TATTTATATTTATATAATTTATATTTATATAAATTGTATATATATGTAAGATAGTGCATCTGTGTCTAGTCACAGTAGTATAAAGAGTCTAAAAATCTTCCTATTTAAGGAAGATAATAGATTACATGCATTCTTCCTCTAACTTTTTAATACATCTGGTGATAAATCATGTTCAAATAATATTTCATAATCATTATTTTCTTAATGAGAAAAAACGGCCCAATAATTTCCCTCCCTTAAATGCATTTTGTCCCCTAATTTGACCTGTGACTCAATAAGAAGATCAAATGAGGTCTGAGCAGATGGCTGCCAGCAAACCAGTGACAACGTACCATGGTTTAGAATTAGAGACAAAATGTGCAACCCGGTATATAGTTTCTGCTTGTAACTGCCAAAAACATCTGGTTTAGAATATAAGCCAGTCTGATCATCCCTACATATACTCACTTTATCATTCATGAAAATTATATCAGTATCTCTTAAGACTTCTCTGGTAAAGCTGTACCTATCTGTATTAGTCGAAATCATCCTTTTCTTCTTCATGAAAGTGGAATCAGAGCTGCCACACAAGCCACATCTTTAGATAATCAGTCAGAACTGCATACAGATGAATCAGCCCTGCATGTTATTTTAAAAATGCATGGGATGACACATCAAGGAAAGGAATCCTTCATGTCTTCCAATAGGATTTTAACAAACTTCAGTGGTACTATTGTTACTACTATGATTAAAGGTTTTAGCAATAGACTCCGAGCTGGAGAACAAATGTTTTGTTCTGAAGCAAATACACTTTATTGGATTTTCCTTTTGCTGGCCTCACCATTCTGAAAGTTCAGAAAATACAGAAAAAAAAAAAAAAACCAAAAAAAAACGTTTTCAGGTCCTCCACACTTGTGTATAATAACAGCTTTTTGTACAGCTTTTTCTGTGTAACAGAAGTAGCTTTCAGTCACTCTAGGTGACAGACTGATCAGTTCATGAGGACCTTAGCTTTTGTATCTTTTAATTCTACATGAACTGTCCACTGTTCCAGATTATACAATGCAATTCTTAGCAATAGTTTTGACAAAACATTGCTGATTGGCATCCATACAAAATATATATTTGAAATGTAAGGTCTCTGTAGACTTACTAGGTTGATTTAAGGGCAACCTGCAAGTTCTGTGATAATTGGCTGTAATATTTAATACTAATTGTAATATTTAAAACTAATTCTATAATTACTTCTAAATTTACTTCTCTCTGAATCATTTGATGGCCTGGAAAAGAGGATGGGAAGGAGTGACACAAAAAAATCAAAGCTAGATGGGTTACAAGAGTGACTGGTTTAACTGCCTGTAACTACAAATCCACAGCCAACACCTGGCTGATAAAAGCATTAATGCTTTTCAGGTAACAGTGATACACTTGATTATCCATTCCATGGTTTCTAGCTATTGAGAGACATAGAGTTGAAGACAATGATTTATTGATCATTGAAAAATTGGAAAAAGGGAGGAATTTAGAACAGGTGCCGAGACCTAAAATAGGCAGGAAATACAATTTCGCAAATAGGCAGCAATTTTATGCAGAATTGGGGTATTTTGATTTATGAGATGGGCGTATGTGCTGGAGCAAGAGAAGTTCCTTTTAAGGATAAAAAGAACATGGGAATAGACAGAGCTTTCATCAAGAGAGAAAAGGTAAAACCAGGAAGTTCTTGCAAGGAAGAAGAGACACCCTTTTATAAGAGAAAAGTATTGCTTTTGGAGGTTTGGCGAACCCTAAATGCAGAGGAAAAGGTGATGAAGAGAACACCAGTCTTGGTGGCCCTTCTGCTTTCCTGATGCAGGGAAAAACCTGGAGAGGCACTGTAGCCCTCACATCAGGGCACAGGGTAAGGAAGGCAGTAGGTGAAGTAGCAGCAGTAGAGTACAGAAGGATTCTCAGCAGAATAGCCCAAAGACCATATAGCAGTAAGAGGAAAAATGTTGGGTAACAAACAAAACCCCTAAAAACAAGTCAAAGACTGCTCTGGTTATCAAAGAACACAAAGACTGTAATCTTCTCCTTACACTCAGGAAAAAAAAACAACCAAACCAAACAAACAGAACAGTCTCTTTCTATGAAGGACAACAGAAGTGATCACTCCAATGTCATAAAAGAAAAAATACAAGGTAGAACTACTGTAATTTCTACAGAGACAATGAGATATCTATACTGAGACTTTTCTTCAGGTTCATTTTCTGTGGAAAATGCATTCAACAGAGCCAACAGTGCAATGGTCATTGTAGAATCAGTAATGATCAAAAAGCCTGAAGCCACATCTCTCCTCTTGACAGTTTAAATTTTAAAATTAAAATTTTAAATATTGTACAAGAGAAAGAAACATGCATCATTCTCTGATTTTTTTATTAACTAGTTTCCTCAAAACTATAATTTTTAAAGTAAGGTGCAGAGTTGTATCTACAAACACATCTCAGTTTTTATTATGCACAAATACAGTTAATCCTTTCCTTACATTCCCATGTCCAAGTCTAAGATAACTTCTTGGACACTGCTATTACAAATCTCCAGACCAAAATTCCTAAAAAAGTTAGAAATCAGTTTCATGTCTCTTCCTTCTTCTAGGAACCCCCATATAACACTAATGCTGTCTTCAAGTCTTCATGTGATCTAAGAGTAATCATAATTATTCATTAGTCTCTGGTATTTTTCAACTGTTGCACAAAGGAGTTGAAGGAAGATTCTGAAAAAAAAAAAGTTAATTCCCTCTGAAAGATTCATGTTTGAAAATCTTTTCAATATGGAGCCTTTTTCACCATTATAATATGACTATTAGAAGGTGTTGTTAAGGAAATAATTAATAGTTATTTTAATCTACACGTAAATGAGTTGCCCATGTCTGTATTAAAGGAGGAATGTGTTAGAAGTCGGTATAAAGTAGCCACTCGTAGTCCCTCAACTCTGTCAACTTCAAACACTCATCCTTAAATCTGCCTCATGTCTTTTTCATACAACTATGCTTAATTTAGGGCTGCAGGCAACTCCACTCAGCATTAACCAGTACAGAATAGAATTTTCTATACCATATATATCATATATATGGCTATACCATATATATTTTCTATACCATATATAGTTACTTTGGCATCTTCACAGTGCATTCAGCTAGACTTGGGACCAAGGCAAAGCCACTTGAAATTTATTACAGTTCTTGGGCAGCTTTCAGCATACCAGCAGGAACCATGGAGACTCAGTATCACAGCAGAGAGCAGCACCATACTTTCAACCTCCAAAATTTTGCAGCCCTGCTAAAAGTGTCCTTATTTATGAGATTTATCTGCTTGTTAAAGAAAATTAAAGCTCTTATGCCAGACAATTATTAAATGCATAAAGATAGTGCAGATCAGTTTAATATCCTGCAACAGGAAATTTTTTTTTCATTATAAATAGAGAAGCTATCCAGTTTTTGGAAACATAACAGAAATACACATTTCCATTAATTCTTCATATTACAGAAGAACCCTCTGGGTCATCTTTAGCCAACTACTCAACTCAAATTAGAAGTACTCACAAATATTCCTCACAGGTTTCTGCTCACCTGCATGCCCACCTGTCATATACTCAAGATTTGAGTGACACAGTGCACCTGGATTGGGAAACAAGTTTTCTGTGGTAGTAGTTTCTATTTGTAATATGATATTGCTGGGCTTTATCCTTTCTTCAGTAATGCTTCAATTGTACTGTCAATGCAGCTGAGATCAAAGAGAAGTACCCCTGCTGTCACGTAGCAGAATTTCATTTTCTGTTGATTTTTTTGGTGGGGTGCTCATACTTGATCCATCTTGCTCCAAGGCTTGACTAAAACGTGTAATATATTAATATTTCATCATCTTAAGAGTTTTCTACTTTCTGTTCTTTTAGTCTGTGTTTTAACCCTTCTTCCCTATTTTAATTGGATCCTACTGACAATTTTTATCATGCAGGTGAACTCAAGCAAGCAGGAGACAGCAAGCAATTTTTTACTGTGCCACATGGGATTATAATCTCTATTTACAGAATATATTTGAGTTCTTATGATCTCATCTGAAAGATAACTGAGTGATGTTTAGGATAAATAATATAGCTCACTATTATATAGTCACTATATAGAGTCACAAATACATATATACTCACTATATATATATTACATAGTCATGATATAGTGACAAAACTCCCAAACCAGTCCTACAAGCACCTGAACCTCTAATTTCAGGGAGACTTGACATTAAAACCCAGTGCTAAAAATCACAGCTTGATCTCCTTAGGCACCCCTACGAGTTTTTATTTAGAACACTTAAATGTTTAGCATTAATCTCCTTCTCATTCCCCTCCTGCTTCCCCTAGCTGATTTTGCATCACCTAACCCAAAAAGCCCAGATAGGTGTTGTTTGTTTAGGACATTTATTCACAGATAAAAAATGTCTGGCTCCTAAGCCTAAGACACAGCAAATGTGCTCATATTACTTCTATCTACATATTCCCTGGAGTACAGAAAGAAGGGCACTGAAATTGGCATGATATACACACACATTCATGATGTCGACTACATACACTACACAACCCTGAAATTCATCTTAAAGCTTCTGATTTTAAATGGCTGTTAAATTGATGAGGCTACAGATAAAGTAACATCTAAAACAGTGTTAATGAGGACATTGGCAAGCATACAATTTCCTAGCAGTATGCTTTGAAAATCTTAACACAAGGATTGTAATCTGCCTCTGAGTACACCTACATCCTATTCTGTGCACACAAATCTCAGGTCCCAGCCACAGCAGCCCTCCTCTCTTCTCCCCACAGCTGCTGTTCCTACCAGGGTTCCAGAGACCAAGGGCAGTGCCTTGTGATAGAACTACTTACTCTAGATAGAATGGGAAGGAAAACTCTTCACAGTCTGTTTTAAGAACAATTTCCTCTGCCATCTAGGGTCTCAGGGACCACATACCTAAAATTATGTTCAGTTCTTAACAGACTATATAACAATAGAGAAATTCTTTTCAGCATTGCAATTTCACTCTCTCTTTTCTTTTTTTAATGTTAGAAACTACTATGCTCTCAGTCTTTTTGGTTCTAAAAGGTGGTACATCCAAATGACCAGAAGGCCTCCCCATGCACAAGACACTGAAATAACACATAAATAAAAGTATAAAATAAGTATAAGACCACTTTTAAGAGCACAACATTTTTCTTCCATTAGAGTATTGTACTTAAAAAGCAAAATAAAACAAATCCCATACATTTATTTCATGTGGCATTCCATAAAAAGTGGAATGTCAGTTTCTGTCTCTTTTGTGGGGTTTATGTAAAAAAAAAAAAAAAGGAAATAGCTTTTAAAAATTCCTCTGCCACAAAGCATACACATATGAGTCAATCGAATTAATGTCTGGAAGGCAGAATATCAAAGTTCTGCCTGTAACTCTAACACTGGTTTATTGCAAGACCCATATTAAACTTCATTTTCCACACCTGTAAAATGGAGATAATACCTGCTCTGCTTTATTAAAAAAAAAAAAAAATCATGTTGGAAGGAAATGTCTGGGCAAAATGTCTAGAACAAATTAAATATATTTACATATATACTTTTTCATGATGTGACAATGAACTATCTATTAGTACTTCAACTAAACAGAACAGAAATATATTTTTCTTTATCTGACAAGATGCAGGGAGGTCAAAGAGCACCTTTTATACTGGAAATACACAACATATCTGGATAGGGAAGAGCAAGAATACATACATATGCACATATAAGAAAATTAAGGTAGGACACTTCAGGACACTTTTTATGAAGCATTCTTTCAAACCTAATGATTGAAACCTGACAAGGTCCTTCATTTTCTTTTCAGTATAGGAAATCCTCTCTCTGGGTCTCCAGTATTATCATTGGAAAAAGATAATACTGATTCCAGTTCCCTTTGTAAAAAAAAAACTTACTGATTTGTTAGGTATTTTACAATTCCCTCAAATTCCCATTCTGGGAATTCCCATATCAGAAGTTAATTTTTAATAGATACTTAAGATACTGTGGTGCTGAGTGAAGAAAAAAAATTACTAGAAAAATTCAGTAAAAACCATGCTAAATTAAGACAGTAAGAAAAGCAGTAGGAGGCTCTTGCATAGTTCTGTGATCTTTCACACCTCTCTTCTGTTAAGTACCAGGGACATAATGACTCTTTCCATCACGAAGCACAGAATCAAAGTTAATCTACATACACAGTCCATAATACACTTTTAAATAACTTATGTCTGTGTGTGCTGGGGAAAGCATCTGTTACTTAGAACAGTCAATCAAATAAACTTAGTAAATCCATCTATCAGATAAGAGAAGCAATGCAGTGACAGAACACATGACAGTATGTGCCCGTGTCTCATCACAGTTAAGAAGCAATACTGTGTACCAGATTTTTATATAAATCTACCTTCTAACCTAATTCCATTGTGAATGTGCAGATGCTGGTGTCCATTCCTGAACACCTCTTCCCTTAGGGTCTAAAGAACAAGTCTTACAAAGAGCAGCTGAGGTTTTTTGATCTGGCAGCACCATGGGAATCTGAGCCTGGACAGATGCATGGAAGAAACAAAGGGGAAAAAATTGTTTCAAAATCAGTAGGGATAAAATGGCAGCAATTGCACTTTCAGTTATTTATGCTATTGGAAATACAATTCTGGATGATGGGCAGTACCTTTTACAACGACTAACTTCTCAACTATAAAATTCAGATAAATCCATTTTAGAAATTGTCCTAAACTGAGAAACTCTCCTCCCTGCTTACCTTAGGAATGCTACTCTGATGGACTTTGACTTCTTTGAAATAAATTTTCCACAAGCTTCACAGATGCCAGGATTTATTCCTATTTATTTGCCTTTTATAACATATCTAGTATGTTAAAGAATATTTCCTGAAATAATTCTGGGAGTAAATCAAGGGCCTGGAACTGCCCTGCTGAGAGGAAGATAAATCTGTGTATTTTAGGAAATGTTGGATTCTTTTAAATACAAGTGTCCTTGTTCTCATGGCCTCAGAGTTCAGCTAAGCAGCTGGAAATTATGAATCCTTCTCTTCAATTAAGTAATCTCTGAAAGGTCTATTACCACTCTGTAGCATTTCCATCAAACCACTTTCTCAGACTGGTACCAAAAGGGAGCTTCTCTTCTAACATTCAAAGAAGCAGCAGGATGCACTGTCAACTGCCAACCTCATCAGCTTCTTCACATCAGTGTATCCCAAAATATACTGATTCTTCACTACTAAAATATTCCCACGGGATGTTAAAACAAAAAGCATTCACATTTAGAGAATGTGTCTAACTGAATATTTCATATTCAATGTTTGGTACACAACTGCAGGGGCTACACTGCTCTCCTGCCTTACCCACCTGGTGTTTAGGTTTTACTGTTGCTTGTTTATGGTTTACTTGTACTTAAGCGTTACAGCAGAATTTCACTTGACAAGTGACAGCTACAACTGGAAGTTCACTTCCTAATGAAGACAATTCTTAGGAATCTATTTTAGTTTCAGTAATCAAAAATGAAATTATAAGGGTAGTAACATCCACATGGGCTCAGAACACCTATAAACAAAAATGTAAAGTATGTCTGAGCTTAAATGCAAAAGAATGAGCATTGTTCACCACCCCAGATGTCTTTAAAAGATAATGTTCATGAGAAAGAATTTGGTCCTGACCATGAAACTACATAAGCTGCAGAGCCATTCTAGGCATTCCATCTGGTAGCAATACTGTCACTTCTTGTTGATCTGTATTTTTACATCTGAGCTCTCAGATGAGAATCTGAATAAGTTTGGGGGGTTTTTCAATCTGCACCAGCAAGTGACCTATTTCCATTCATAGGGATACATTTTGTATTCATGGCCTTACACATATAACAGACATAAATCAAAAGAGGATGAAATAGGTTATGAACAAATGGGGGTGGTAAGGGAGGAATGAGCAGTAAGACACTTACAGAGCAGTACTCTGTAATTTACTTCAAAAGAATAAAATGTGATATTCTGTCTCTGAATGCCTAATAAAAACAGGTATTTCAGACCTGCCAAGTAATTAATTTGTAGAATATGCTACACAGATGAGCAAGTGAGACAGTTTCTCAACAACAGTGAAATATTAATACTTTTACATTTAAAATCCTGTAGTGCTTCAAACTGTACTAAAGTAATTCCCAAAGTTCAGGAAACTCATGTATGCTCTGTAACAGTAACATGAGCACCTGCAGCTAGCCCTGCAGAAAACTAGAACACAACAGAAATCCTATCTAAAACATGTCTGTCCACAGTGAGTGAAAGCTTCTTGGGATTAAGCTACAGTGTAATTTGGAAATGGAATCCAATAGCTCGAGGTGAAAACACCTTGTCCCACCTCACAGTCTGTTTCATTTAATTGACATCAAATAAAAAAACCTGCTCAGGTCTTTCCTCACAGAGCTGCTGCTTTAACTACCTAACACCTCCCAAGAGCTGGAGGAAGAATCTCATGTCAGGATGGGTTCCCTTTTGACAAAGAGTATAAAATGAAAACAGTTACATGAAATAAAACCATGTTCAGTCCATGAAGCAATCCTTTCTCCTGAGCAACTAAGAAAGGAGAGAGCATGGCTGAAAGGACTCTTCACTGATGTAACAGGTGATCTCAAAAGCACTGTTATTTGGACCTGAATCCCACAGTTCTCTAGAACAAAAAGAAAGAGAAAAATCCCGTAGATAACAGAGAAATGAAGAAATGATGTCACTAGATTATTAAATTTAGAGATTAATGTGTGTGTTTGCAGATGTCTAGTGTACATCAGACTACCTAGCATTATTCCCCCTTGAAGCTGATTTATGCAGCAGGTATTCCCTCTTCTTCCCTCCTATAAAAATGGTAGAAATATTGTTATCAAAACCAACTCAGAGCCACAAGAATTTCCATTTTGTATATTTTTCTGTACCTTGGACATGAATAATGAAACTGAAAAATGGATGTTCTTAAACCCTTTAAACCACTGTTGCCTTCCAGTAGAGTTAAAGAGGATTTTGTTCATTTTCTTTTATTTTAACATGTGAATTCCTAATTTCAAGCACTAGCTTTTAATTTTCTTTCTACAGGAGAACATTATGATCGAGGATTTTGTACTCCATGACTCATGTTCAAGAAAACAATTTATATTTCTCTCCTACATAGCTTCTAATCATATAGCCTCTTTCTGCAGTAAACATAAGGCCTATTATAGGGCCATAGTTCAAATATGTGTTCAATCATTTATTCAATGAGCAGCCATGAATATCCAACTGTGATTTTTACCTCTAGTAATTACAGAAGCCAGAATTAGGTCACAGCATTATTTACTGAATCCAAAATTACCTTCAATATTTGAAAGTTCTTTGCATTGCTCTAGCACTGATCTGTTGAGTAGAATAGGAAGTGGAGTTTTAGTAACTTTTAGAGCATCTCTCTTATGAGGAAAGGTTGAGAGACCTGGGGCTGTTTAGCCTGGAGAAGACTGAGAGGGATCATATCAGTCCTTATAAATATCTAAAGGGCAGGTGTCAAGAGGATAGGGACAGACTCTTGTCAGTGGTGTCCAGCAACAGGACAAGGGGCAACAGGCACAAACTGGAATACAGGAGGTCCCACCTCAACATGAAGAAAAACTGACTTTACTGTGAGGGTAATGGAGCCTTGGAACAGGCTTCCCAGGGAGGCTGAAGTCTCTTTCTCTGGAGACTTTTAAAACCCACCTGGACACAATCCTGGGCAACCTGTTCTAGGTGAACCTGCTTTAGCAAGGGGGTTGGACTAGATGATCCCCAGAGGTCCCTTCCAGCTTCCACTGTTCTGTGATTCTGTGACAGGAACTGAAATTAAGAACATGGTAAAGCTTGGACAAAGTATTTCACACTGACAAGCATAATCTCTAAGGGCATGCAGTTTCTAGCTCCTTTGCAACAGCTTATTGCACCCCTAATCACAATGCATGATGCAGACCAGTATCAAATGTTCTAAATCAGAGTATGAATAGTACAGAAAACTAAAGAAATAATTTTATTTTAAACAAGTACATGAAAACAAAATTAGGATTTCATACTGGGATTGCAGGAATTAAAAGACCCAGTTGAAAAGCAAGATTTTCTTCTTTTATTAGAGATAGGCATGAGAAACCCAAAATGAGAAGACACCTACACCAGACCCAACCACACTTTCTTTGATTCTACTTTCAGGACAAAATGTGACCCCCTCAGAATCCAGGCCACAGTCAGCTACACTGTGCATTTCTTTCCTGATGTCACAGTGGTGTGGCTTCTCACTAGGAAAACAAACATGGTGTGTATCAGCAGCACACATATTTAGCTTTTCCACTGTTAAGCATGGTGAAAATAAAACATCAGCAGTTCAAGAGAGCATGAAAGAAAGTGCAAACAAAGCCAACAAATTAAAACAGAAATGAAGTAAACTTTAGTCTTTATCTTTCATTTACAGGAACTCAACACTGTTCTTGTGGACTGCTTAACATATGGGAAAAAGGAAAGGAAAAGTGAATAAATGACAGATATGGACACAGTTTCTCAAGTTCAGAGTCACATTATCCTCATCATTTCTGCTTCAACCTTAGGTTAGCCTAGTTTATTGACACAAGGATTTATTCACATCACTTACTGGTAGTAACTTAATTGAAATTTACCATGTTATCTGAATTCAAAGTACTGAGTGATTCCAGCCACAGCTTTCAGATCTCAGTTATCTGCAGAGCCAGTGGACAAAACCAGTCACTGACCCAGTTATCTGATGTCTGCAGTATGCAGTCTGACAAGCAGACTGGTGGTTAGGTTCAGTCATAGCAATAACCCATCACTGAAGATTTCATTCCTGTTCACGCAGGAACTTAAGTTATCCATTTTTTTAATACTTTGAATTTTTTTTCCCTCCTTCTCACCACAAAATTTAAATTCTCTTGCACAGAATTTTAACTCTCATAATATTGCAAAATCTATTTGGAAAAAAAAACCTGTAAACTGAATTTTAAAAAAGCCACAAGTATTTTTTAAATAACCACTGCAACCAAAATGCACAAAATGAGATCAGAAGATCAGTGAAATGGATTACCTCAATGGATGTCATAAAAACTAATCCCTAAGCTCCTTTAAATCAATGACAGCCTTTGGATCAGACCTAGTTAGTAGCAATCAATTACCAGAGCCATCAGTTAAAAATCTTTCAGTATTATTATATTCATGGTAATAAAAAAAAACCAAAAACAAACCAACCCAAAACCAACCAACCAAACAAACAAAAAAAAACCCAACAACAAAAAGAAACCCTCCCAAACAGTTTAAGACTGTATTCCTCTCTCACATTTACATCCTGGGAGCCTCAGAAACCACATTCCCTACCACCCCCAGACAGAAATGCTGTGGTCTGGCAGGTGTAGGGAAACTTGGTTTACAGATAACTGGGGATGCAAGGAAAATGTTTTTCTCAAACAGGAAGAGTGAAGCGACTGTCTAAACAAAGCACATGTGCAATAACCAGAGAGTGATGCTGCAGATGGCTGTAACACTGTTTACATGAAATCTGATTATTTCTCTTCTTTTTGGCACAGCATGTAAAGCAGCTTTTTTTTTTTTTTTCTTCCCTACATGTGTAATGCCTCTACCAGATACATTGAAGAGCTCAACAAACATATGCTTCCTATGTTTCAGCTAATACAACCCACTCTCCCATGAGACAAAGTCATATCAGGAAAGCAAAGTGAAGAAACATGCAACTGGAGAACCTTATCCAAAAACAGGTGTTCTGTTGTAACAATGGCCCTTCAGTCTGCAGGCTTTAGAACAAAACCACAGAAGCATTCTGAGCAGTATGAGGGTTATTAAGACAACATCAGCTGCAACATAATTTCCACACAAAAGTTTGCTATGACTAAAAAGCTTGAAATAATTCACCTCATTTTTTCTATTATGATAGAGAGTAGAAAATGAACTAATCTGTTACTGTTCTCTGCTACCTCCTCCTGGAAAATGGAGTATGACAGGAATGGGTAAGTATGCTGCTGTATGAGCTGCCTCAAGTAACTATTTTCTGAAGTATAGTATGTTCAAGCAGACTACTAATAATTGATAAGAGTTCATAATTTTTTGTTCAAGACAATTACAAAGGAAATTACAATTACCTGTAAGGAAAGCTAGGCTGCTTTTCATTTTTGTTACTTCTGTTTCTTGTTCATATTTTCATGTTTGTACCAGAAAATGGAAAAACTGCCTCTGAGTAAAGAAACAACACACTGTCAAAAGCCAGAAGCATAGAAAGTAATTAAAATCTGAAGAAAAAGACTTCTTTCTAAAATCTACAGCTCGGAGAAAAACTGAGCCCTGAGAAGAAACCCCACCACATAAGCAACAGGAGAGAAAGTGTAAACACTCAAACCATTTTGAAGCATGCAAAGCAGGATTAAGTTGCCTACTCCAGTGACAGAACTGTTCCTAAACATATGTTTTTGTGTCTTAAAACCTAGGTTTGAAGCTTTGTTTTGAGAGTATCTTACCTCTAACCAGACTTGCTGCAAGCAGGCTCTGAATCCTGAGGTATGATAGTGATTATTCTGCAGTGTGGCTGAATGGCAGCAGTCAATCTAGATGGAATACAACCTTCCAATTAACTTCCTCAGACACAAAGAGAGTTAATGTGTCCTTTGAAGAAGTTCACCTCTTGTGGGACTTGTGCTTTTAGAGGATTCTTGCTAAGTAGTTGTTTTAGTACTCATTCCCCATGGTGATCTGCAGACTGTATTATTTCATTTCACTTAATAGGAAGATCCTTCAGGAGGATCCTTGAGAACACCCTGCAGATTTCTTTTTATTGTGCAGCTGTAGAAGAATAAAGAGAACCTCACTTGTCTGTACACCAGTTTCACTTGCTTCTCAGTATATGAAAAGATGCTCGTGAGTATACACTGTCAAAATGGTGAGAACTCTCTAATATTCATTAATTCAGCTAGGAAAGTCAAACAAATGCAACAGTTTCAAATTTAATGTAAATTTAGCATGCAAGTGGTAAGGCTTTTTTTATCTTACTGCATTATAGAAATCTCAAACACGCAACAGTAGACATCTCATGTACTGTGTTGTGTCATGTAATGTCTCCATGTGTTAAAGTCAGGATTTTCAAGATGATAAAATCTCAAGATTGAAGGTGAACACTACAAACCCATTCTAGATTAAAAACTTATTTCGCTGTCCTTCAGCTTGGATAGGTCATCCTAATCAAGCTGCTAAGGTTTACTTCCACCAGTTTCACTATTTTTCCTGGTTTTTCTGAGAGCTTGAATACTCCAAAGTGATCTGTTGTAAATTATTAGCAAGCCCTGCCCTTCCTAAATGCATCACCAGGGACGGATACAGAATAGAACTCTCCACTAGTAAGCATTAGAAAAAACCTCACCAAACTGAAGATACTCTCTAAACACAAAACCCACACAACTCAGGCCTTTGTAGTAGGGTCATATTCGGGACCTTACATTTGCAGTACTTAATTGAGGAGTAGAATCTCTTATGCTTTAAGAAGAAGCTTCAAAATCATCTCAAGTTTGACCTCTACAAAAGAAGAATAAGCAACCCATTTCAGCAGTGCCACATTGTGACTTAACATGATCCACAGTCATAAATAAAGAGCACAAAAAATTTGAAGGGACTATCTGAAACTGATAGAAATTGGTCTTGTGAAAGGCTCCTCGGTGAAAAATATCAAAAGAAATGACAGTAGCAGATGGTATTTAAGATAGCTTAAGCAAAGATTTAGCATATGTTCCCGGGCCATTAATATTAATTAATACAGTGTTCTTTCTGAAAAATATTGTTTTCCTGTTAAATAACATGATGACATAATTTTCCTCTTTTCTTTCATTTAGTTTTTGCACAATTTTGACTATTTTCAAAAAGTCAAGTGTCTTTGACAGAGGTATGGATAAAAAGGACGCCTTCAGTTCTTCATATTAATCTGATTGGGTAAAGTATCTCATGAAATTGTGCTAATGTTGCCACTTGCTCAGCGATTACAGAATCACAGAATGTTAGGGGTTGGAAGGGACCTAGAAGATCATCTAGTCCAACACTCCTGACAGAGCAGGATCACCTAGACCAAGTCACCCAGGAACAGATCCAGGAGGGTCCTGAATGTCTCCAGAGATGGAGACTCCACAACCTCCCTGGGCAGCCTGTTCCAGGCTCTGGCACCCTCACTGGGAAAAAGTTTTTCCTTGTGTTTACCTTAAACCTCTTGTGCTCCAACTTGCTCCCGTTGCCTTTTGTCCTGTCATTGGATGACACTGAGAAGAGTCTGGCTCTATCCCCCTGACACTTACCCTTTATATATTTATAATAATTAATGTGGTCACCCCTCAGTCTCCTTTTCTCCAGGCTAAAGAGCCCCAGCTCTCTCAGCCTCTCCTCATAAGGGAGATGCTCCACTCCCTTCAGCATCTTGGATGCCCTGTACTGGACTCTCTCCAGTAAATCTCTGTCTTTCTTGAACTAGGGTGCCCAAAACTGGACACAGTATTCCAGGTGGGGCCTCAACAATGCAGAGTGAAGGGAAGAACCTCCCTTGACCTGCTGGCCACACTGTTCTTAATGCATCCCAGGATGCCATTGGTGTTTTTGGACACAAGAGCACGTTGTCGGCTCATGGTCATCCCCCTGTCCACCAGGACCCCCAGGTTTCTTTCACCAGAGCAGTTCTCCAATAGATCAGCCCCCAGCCTGTACTGATACATTCACATTCTAAACAGCAGCTTTTAAATGTAGTTAAACAAGCCACACAAGTCCACAGGCTTGATTTAATATCACTACCAATACTTGTAACTCAGAGTTTTATTTGTGTTTGCATTGGTATTTGCCCTTTTTCCTGTGTCTAAATGTCAGCTATGATGTGGCAAAGGCTGCTGATCCTGAAGCATCTACATAGCAATCTCAACAAGCTGACTGGCTGTATCTACACCAGCAAGTAGCACAGTGGAGAACAAATGGACCTGAAGAGTGAAACATCAGTGCAGAGGACCTGGTATACATACATGGGAAGTGGTACTTTTTTCAAGTTAACTCCAGGCATATCCCACAAACTCCACACCAGATGACACCTTTGGTTTGCAGTAATCTGAAATCAGTTTATGCACTTTGGAATACAAAAAGAAAAAAAGAAAAAAAACATCAGGTGGGAAAGATCAAGATATACTCTCAAAACACAATCCTGATCATCCTGATCGGATCTGAAATGCAAACACAGATGAATCCTGACTCAGGACCTCAGGTAGCTGAAAAATCTATAGCATATGAAATGCTAATGAAAGGTTTAATAGATTTACATTTTAAACTATGAATCTCTGGCTTAAATCAAACCCCCTTGTAATGGACATGGAAGAGACTCGGGAGAGTTAATTGGGCACTAAGTGAAATGCTGCATGTTGATTAAAAATTATAATCCAAAGAAGATACACAGTTCAGACTCTATAGAACAACTGTCCTGTTCAAGGGAGCCTAGGACAAACATGGTGCTTGCACCTTTCCAGCAGCATGATTTAAAGAATCAGCATAAGATTCTGCCCTTGTTCCAAATCCCTTTACCTTGTCTTCCATCTAATCATCTCAGCTTTAATCTACATCTGCCTCTGTGCCTGTTGTCAGTCCTTGTTTCTTTCAGCAATCTAAACATATAGAGAGATAGGTAAGACAGAATGATTGCAAATTTATATAATAATCCTGCATTTTTATTTTACCTAATTACTTATTCTGTGTACCAAACATTTCCCCTGCCATAGTAGTTAAAATTTCTGTTTTCCATATATCCTGTTTATGCCTCTGTTCTCCACACATTCAGATGCTTTCAGATCCTATAGTGCAGGGCTTTTAAACAGCTGAATATCCATTACAGGATTCACCCTGAATGCCTTTTGAGCCAAGAATTAAAATAGTGAGCTTCACAACATTTAGTCCCTTTTGAAGCCAACCTTGAGCATTAACAAAAAATACTCCAAAGCAGGAGGTGTCACAGTTAAAGAAACAAACACAAAGATCTTTTTCAGATAAGAAAAGGCCACAAGAATAGTCCTGCTTGTAGGACACTGTATGACTATTAATGAGTTTTCAGTGTGTATGCATACTCCTCAGAGAACCTTTCATAAGCTGTTCCCCAGCTGGGGGATGTATGACAGTGCAGGTCCACAGAGAGCGACTATAAATACTCCAAGGCCAAAAGTAATGGTGAGGATGAATAGCTTGCCCTTCATATAATTTACATGCTCAAAGTCACAAAACATTTTGCATATATCAGTAGGGCTCATGTCCTTAACTGATTATTTCCTATGCAATAAAGGAATAGCATCTCTTTTCTTGATTTTGAATGAAGGAAAATAAAGTATAAGGTAATTTACACTGTGCCTACATAACTCAAAGCCAGACAGTTCAAGACCAGAGTTATCTCTGCTTAAACTACCTGAGGTATCAACAGTAGAGCAGTTGTGCTGAGTTGTCTCATAACCCAGAAACACTGCTGCTGGTAGCTGAGCTGGTTGTTACATCTACAATAAACAGCCTTTTAGTTGTTTCAACCACACAGAACTACACCAAGCCCATAAGAGTTAATTAAAACATCCTTATGTTTCTCAGTGAGCTTTGTCTGAAACTCGCTGATGAAAAGTAACTGAACAACTGATTTCTTCTCAGTGGCATTTGCCAACAAATAAATGGAGATTACAGACTCAGATTCTAAATAATTACTAGAGGCATCAGAATCAATCCATGTCTAAGGAAACAGAAAATGTATGAACTGAGAAAGACAGTAGGTTAATCCTAAAAAGGTCAACAGGATCCTATCAGAGGTTTCTGATATTTCTTCTCTGTAAGGTTTCTGTCACAAATTAAAGGAAAATTTATCTGGGTAACATTGCCACCTTATTTTTTTAGAAGTGTAAATTGGGAAACATTAATACATAATTAATGGCACATTTTTATTTATTGATGCAACCATGAAAGCAAATATGTAGAAATCTATGATTGAGTCTCGGGGATAGCTTTTGCTGTCCCAAATCTTCTAGATGATTGAAACCATATTTCAAAAATTTGATAAACTGCTAAAAGCTATATAAATTATGTGTAGATTATACAGTAATGATACATATAAAAATAACAGTAGCTTCACTTTGTCTAAAAATGGACCTTTTATTACATGAAGTGTTCCCTGTATAGGTAAGATTTTATTTCAATACATACAATATATTATGAGAATCACAAAGTTATAGGAACAAAGTAAGAATTATACTAAAGCAACTGACAGTTAAAGTGATTTTAAAAAGATAGGCAACTTCTAGCTTTAAACTAACTTTAGGATTCAGACTATATAGAAATCACAAGAAACACACTATATGAATTTACGTGCTTACCTCTTATACTCTATTTGAAATCCTAGTGTAAAATATGAATATCATAGTATAAGCCTGGTTTATTGTTTATAGAAACATGGATGTGTGTGATTGGTCACTGTGTGGAATTTTATCTTGATGAAAAGCAATTGTGGAGATGAGAAGTAGGAAAAATAAATTTGGTGTGACTGTTTTCTGGGACTTAGGGGCAACAAAGTCCACTACAGAGCATCATTCTCACCCTTTAATGTCTTTTCTTATTTGTTGCCTTTATGAGTAAAAACAATTAAGTCAAACAACACTGCATGACAGGATCCTAAATCAAATTTACTAGACTTTTTTAAAGAATTACTAGTGAAAAGTAATAGTATTCACAGGACTAGCATTTGCCAGCACTCTTCAGTTCACTTGAAATCAAAAATCACTATTTCCTCCCTACTTGTTGTTTTTGTTTCTGGAGCTGAATGAGAGGAAGAAGCCTATGCACAGGAAGGAACATGGCCAGACACTGGCTCAGGTACAGCTTGAAGATATTTCAGTACTGTCTTCCATCAGACTCACTTAACTATCTCCTGAAAACAGCTCTAAGAAGAAAAAAAAAAACAACCAACCAAGAAAAACCCAAACACATGACTGTGGTCGCCAGTGAGACTGAAAACCAAATGAATTCCTGAAGCAGCACAACTGATAGCAACATAGTTGTATCTGGTTTATTGCACTTCCACAGCTAGCTTTTTACTTCTTTGCTTTACCAACAGCATACAGGAAGCATTTACAAGGCTTCAAATGCTAAGAAGACTTAATGATCACTTCAGTTCCATTGAAGGCAATGGAATTGGGCCTGTGTACACCTGGATCAAGTGATGAAATGCAGTATCTGAAGTATCAGATTAGTATCTGAAGTATCAGATTAGTATCTGAAGTCATTTAAATTAATGTTAACTAGGCAGATTAGAAACAAAACAGGTGACAATTTACAGCTCTGGGAATAATCAGGCAAAAAGAAAGACAGAAGAGTAAAACAAAATGCCCTTGTCCACTTGGAATCCAGTCACCAGCTGTCTCCTAAAACTCTACTCACTAAATTTCACTTTCAAAAATGGATCAGGGAATTACTCTTTCTTTTTAAAGGAATCATGAAAAAAAGCAAAGATTTAAGGATTGAAAAATGGCAAGTATATGAGATACAAGAAGGCTAGGGGAGCATCTAAGTAATTGTATAAATCCACTAAGCTTGCACAATGAAAAAAAAAATTGGTCATTTCCTCCAGTTGCAAGGTAGGTAGAGGCAGCAACAAATACAGCAGCCAGTATGATGCACAAAATGTAGCACTTCCCTTATCATTCCGTGCTGGGCCTCAAACTGCATCTATGAATAAAGGCATCAGTTTTAGGGTCATTTTTAAGTACAGACAAAGTAAGTAATGTGGTAAGAGGACTGGATTGTGACCACTGGTCTTTCACATCTGCTTTTAAAGATAAGGTATTTGCTGTTTTGTTCGCTCAGAAAAAATCAAACTAGCTACTAAAAATACTACTTAAAAGAAAAAAAAAACAGTCAATGGTTCTGTTCCAATAAAGCAGCAGTTACCACTTAGGGCTAATTAGAGAAATGCTATGTCTTGTTTCTATACTGAATGTAATTCTCTGGCATACCCATGTGACATGACCATCACTGCAACTCTGATCTAGCTGTAGCAGTTTGAACAGAAGCTTCTTGTCCCTCCTTTTTGTAATGCTACAGGGACAACAGAGCTCCAATCTGAGCAAGCTGCTAATTCCTTAATGAACGTTTTCTGACATCAGTTGGCATAAGTCACAAGTTTCATTTCGAAAGAACACTTTTTTTAGGCTTAATAGGTAAAAACATCTTATCAAAAGCATAATTTTTTCAAATATTTACTTTTACCAACAATGGCCATGTTAACTAGATGAACCCCTGCTGAACCTAGTGCAGGCTATCAAAATAAAAAGAGGTTAGAATAGCATTCTTTTTTTAGTCATGCTTCATCTTCACAAGGCCTACATTTTTCTCAGGAGAAGAATCTTCTTGTCTTTCATCAAGCTCTAAGGTTCTCAGTTTCTCATTCCCAAGATTATAAATAATCTCAATAATATTTCAACGGACAAAGATCTCTAGAGCTTTTGGGGAAGCATTCTTCCATTCTCCATGTTGGCATACATTCTCTTACTTTGCTTATACTGGACAGACTTAGGTGTTTTTATCCTTTCTCACCTTCTGACAATAATTGGCTGTCTTCTAGTGAAAGGGCACTATGAGGGAAAAGGAAGGTCTATTAAATTTAGAAACTGTCTTGACAAAAATTGTGATGGTATAAAAAAGAATGAAATTACTTTATGTGTGGCTAACTTCTGTAATGGACTGACTGGATTAATTGCTCATTTTTTGAAAATTATTATTCTTTCTGCTAACTAAATAGTTAGTTGGTGTAGTGGCACATCTTACCTGGCTTTACTGAATTATAAATTAAGTCTAACAGTGTTTTCAACACCTCTATTACTATTACTCAAAGCAAACCCAGAAAGAAATAAGACAAATGACAATGAAAATATCTGTTTATTACATATCTTTTAACAGAAGATAAGCAAATCATCATTCTAAGAAGAAAAAGTGTATTTTTCTATCTTCCTCTCCCCAGTTTTCTGTTCATGCATGCCTTGCACATTTTGCCAAGTAAATTATTCTGCTTCTATAGGAAAGAACATAGATCACCAAAGCAGCATCAGTAAAACTGTTACAATAAGCTGAATTTACTGTAACAAGCAAAATCGCTGACCAGAATTAGATTCTGTTTTGATGTGATATGAGCAAGGACAGAACAATAATCCTTTAAACCACAGACTATGAACTATGTGGACTTACAGTACTCCAGCCTTCTTTCCATCTCAACAGACAGAAGACTCTTCTCACTGCACAATACATTTAGGGAGGCTGAAGAGGATGAGCCAGCTCCAAGACCTAATTATCTTTAAAGAGATACTGGAGCTAATATGAAGCTTACCCAGAGATGTAACTCATCCAAAGGGACATCTTTCAAATGGCAGGGAAAGAGGAGTGTGGCATCTCATTAGCATATCCTACAGAGCCATAGTCAAAGTATTCTTTCAATTTTTTTTTTTTAAATGCCAAGCCTATCAATGCAAAGGAAAGGTGAAATTAAGTGAAACATCAATCACTACTTAGGGTAAATGATAAATTAGATATATTCCTTACTACTACACACAGAAAGCAAAAGCTAGGTCAGATTACTAACTGAATTTTTTCTAAGCATGAAACACGCAAACTAATTATTAGTGCTCATCATGGCAAGAAAAGGATACAAAAAGCAATATTCTGCAAATTCTGTTCCACCTCTAATACTATTTAGTATGTTAATAATTTATACAAATAGAACAAAAAGTATTCTTATTAAAGTGGTACAGTCTGGAAAACAGGATTAGAAGTTCTCTAGCAGTTAGAGAAGCATGAAAAGTGGAGCTGGAAATTCAATGCATTCCAAAACTTACACCACAAATAATCAGCTCCACAAACACAGAAACAGGAGAAATTGTTCACTAGCAGTTTTGTAGAAATCACACAGGAGCTAGAGTGGACCTCAGATAATGAGTCTCCATGTGATTTAGTTCCAAAAGGTGGGACTATTTTTTTCCATGACACATAATCAGAGCTACAGTTTGTCCAGCTTTTAGGTCTCAGTAATTCATATTAAAACTTTTATCTGTAGCTGGAGATGAGGAATAAAGACTTGAAAGACTGTAAAAGATGGTCCAAGACCAAACTTGAGCCATAGTTTAGCTTTGACACTGTACTTTTTAAGATTCACAGGTTTCAGAGGGCAAGAGAAATTTCTGAAGTAGGACTCAAGATGTTCTGTTCAGACCAAAAGGAATCTTTAGATTCCTAAAAGTGTACTACAAAAAAAGAAATGAAATTTACAATAGCTTTTTTACATTATCCATTCTGTTAGGAAAACAATTTGAGAAAATCTATAAAAGTCAAAAAACAATCTATAAAATAACAAAAGTAAAGACACATAAGAAGCCAGCCAAGTGACAGTATTTCACATACTTATTACATCACTTAAGAAAATGTTTAAGTAATTAAAACAAACAAACGAACAACAAAAAAAAAGGTTTTTATGTTTTGGATTAAAATTTTAGTCAAAAAGTCTGAAAGTCAGAGCGGTTCTCTCGATACTGAAAACAAGTTTGGTAAAGATAAGTTGTTTTGACAGTCTTAATGATAACTTTCTCAAAGGACTGCTCTAACACTTTGCTACTTTAGGGTAGAGCTGCTGTAAAGGATATGCCTCTGATCCCATATTGCAAAGATAACCAGGTATCACCTTGTTCATGTGTACTGTTTGTTAAAACACCTGCACATGTTTTAACAAGCAGAAAAGAGAGTGGTTATTACAGTTGGGAATCAACATTTTCTGGGCATTCTGGCTGTGTTTTCTTGTATATAGACAAAATACTGTGCTCCAAGTGTCTCATGTGGACACTGAGTACATATGGGAAACTTTGCTTATAACCTATTTGCAACTCCATTTACCATCTACAAAATGGAGGCAATAAATACCTTTTTTTCTGCCTGATTTTGTAGGGAATTCTCACTTGCTTTAACTACTTAATGCTTTAGAACTATTTGATATTAAATATAAGTATAGAAAATATTTAGAAAAAAAAACCAACACAGAAATATTAAGAAGGAAATCAGTAATTTTGTGGTCATGACAGAATACAAATGGAAAGCAGTACGTAAAACAAAAGATGACATCTGAGGATTAAAGGAAGCCTGGAAAAACCTTACACTTTACATAATACCCCATAATAAAAACCAAACAGGATGTGACCAAGTAACTGAAGACAGTATTGCAAACAGATGGAAGAGGTTAATGCACAGCCTTTCCTTGATGATCTTCATTCTGAAATTCTAAGCTTTCAGATGCTCCAGTTTGCAGTGTTACCCATTCTAAGGGTAGGGGTGGGGTTGATGGAAGAAAGCTCTACTGGCAAAAATGAAGAAACTAAAATAGACTGCAGACTGATCAAAAAATTGTCGCATGTCATGCTGTACGTGAAAACTCAACATTAATACTTCCAAAATACTTAAGAGGAACTCATAGCAAGCCTTCACCAGATGAGGCTTATCCACATGTTCTGAAGATTCATATTTATACGTACTTGTACTTATTTACTGTAATCAGGCACCACATAAAATTTAGTGACTCCAGTAAAAACTTAATTTGGCATATTCCCCTTTTAAAGAAAAGTGAATTTCAAGGGGAATCTATAAGCATGAGAGATAAATATTAATCTGCATACAATTAATTCCTCTGTTAACTGTCAATTAACCATAATTTCTGAAGTAAACAAAAAATATTAATAATAGTTGTGAACTAAACCACTCTGAATTTAACTATTTGCCATCTGAGATCCTCAGAGCACATATACAAAAAGTGAAAGTGAAGAATATATTATTCCTTCTTTTTCTTTCCTTTTTCTGACACCCATCTGAAAATTATAAATACCTGGGGTTTACCTAGATTAAGCTAATAGGATGTTGAATTTACCCCAGTGGATTGTGGCCTGCCTGTTCTGTTACTCAATACATTCAACATTCTAATGATGAACTTTCCAGAGGCTCATACTGACAACATTTCAATGAAAGATTAATCAATCAAAACGCTACCAAATAACTGTTATTTTTATTCTTGCTTTAAGGCAATGTCTGTCAATAAGTTGCAGACATCTGAGCCACACTGAAACCATACCTGCATTAAACAGGTAAGTATTATGAGCCTACTGAACTGTGGAAGTGGCTGCTTTACTAATGGTTTGAACAGGTTATTTTTTTGTCATCATCATTTGATATATATGTTCTACCAGCAGATTAAAATGTTTCTGTCAGTATCTCCTAGAAAATCCTATCCAGCTGATAAAGTGAGCAGCAAATACTCAAGATTAAGCAGTTTTAGACTCTAATCTCAAGTGATTCATTGCATGGCCTTGAAAAGATGTCAGAGTATGATCTTCAAACTGACCAAATAATTTCACTTTTTTGTGCAGATATAGCCAAAGACAATAATTTTATAACCCATGTGTATTCTTCAAAATTCAAAACATATATAACATTTTGAGACTTAGTAAAAAGAAGCTGGATTTACTCGTATTCTGGGCATTTCACTGTCTAGACCTTCTCTAAAATACATTTGAAATGAGGTATTTTAATATAACAGTTCTAACATAAGATTACTTTTTAAGAGTTCAGCTAATAAGCTAAGGAGACAGTATTTCCTCATTCAGTATAGGATTACTCCAGACTCCTAAAATATAATTAGCAGATCTTCCACTTCAGCAACATAATTTTAAGTGGTGCAGGTTTGGCTTCACTTCAGCAGGAGTCACAGTGACACTAGTGTGAAAACTTTATCTGGATAAGGTGTCAGGTAATTTTGTGCAACTTATCTGTCCTACTTTCTTCATACAACACAACCAAACTTAACCCGGAGCCTCTATAATAGATTTCTGAGAAGCCTTTATTTTTTCCATTCCAAGTCTGGCAGAATCAGTAGTTAAGTCTCAACATGGTGTTCTGTGGTTTTGTAAAGTTCCCCAAATTTCACATTGCAACTAACAATGGCAATTTCACACACATATAAATTCCTAGTTTAGTTCTTTATGCATTGTGTCTGGATTTCAGCAGTCACTGGGGAAGAGATGTCTTCTGTAACAATACAGAAGCATACGTGGTACTTTAGTTGCATCTTATTAAATATGGGAAAATTCTGGCTTATAAAAAAACAGCTGAAGAAGTCTGAAACAGGGGAGTAACTTGAAATAGTAGTTATACGAATGACATTTCTCTTCCACCTTTTACATAAAAAACAACCTACAGCCAAATTATGCTGTCAAACAAAACCTAGCTAAACAATATATTTCTGTATCAATTAAGCAGGAAGGGTGAGAATAAAGGAGAGAGGCTGTGTATAGTTTCAGTGTGATCCATGTATAACCACAGGAAACAAGTGAAAGGCAATATGGGATAGTCCAAATAAAAGGCTAAAAGTACTCTGACCCAGAGCCAAACCACAGCATCACAGAAAATCCTGAACAGGAAGGAACCCGTGAGGATTATCAAGTCCAAGTCCTGTCTCCACACAGAACAATCTAAAAGTTAAACCACGTATCTAAGAGCATTGTCCAAATAAGTCTTGAACACAGGTCTGGAACCATGACCACGTCCCTAGGGAGCTTGTTCCAATATCTGTCCACCCACTCGCTGAAGAACTCTTTCCTAACACTCAGTCTGGACTCCCCCAGACACAGCTTTAAGCCATTCCCTCAAATCCTAAAGCCATTCCCTCTTGTCCTAACCAAATGAATGAGCTTTTTTTCAGGGTACATTTGGGAGAGAATGAGAGAATGCAGTGCTGTTCATACACCAAATGAGTACTCTCACCCCAGGCAAAAATAGCTTTGCAAGTATTTTAAGTAAGCAGTCTATACCTCATTTGAACTTGCATAACTGGTCCAAATAATAATAATAATAATAAATGTTTCTCTAGAGTTAATCCTTAAGAAGAATGTTAAAAGATCATGGAAATCTCTCTATGTCTACCTTACTGCCTCATGCATTTCACAGAACACCACAGATACCCTTCTTGTAACTATCTGCCTTATATAAACAAGGGGATTCAGGAAACAAAAATCTATTAAATTCTGTTTTACAGAAAAAAAAAAACCAAACACACAACATGCTATTGTTATAGAATACATATCCCACTGAGTTAATCTAAGTCAAGTTTCCATTTGCATAAATACACTTGTATTTCACCAGCAATTTTCCTGTATATCAGAAAAAGAACAGAGATGTCAGAATAATAAATAATTCATAATAAATTGCTAAACAACATCTGAATGACAGATCCACCATCTTTCAGCTGCAATACAAATAAGCAGTATTTGTATAAAAGCTCTAAGTTTGAGTCAATTCACCTTAGGCTCCTGCTTACAAGAACATCTTTTGGCACAATAGGATTATTTTGCAGCAGGATGAGCAGCAGGTCAAATCCCATACAAGCATATTCATAAAACACATTTACCAGAGAGATACTAGCTTAATTCAGCTTCCTCTGGCCCTATTATTCACCAATCATGATCTCTCTTACTGGAATTACACGAATTTCATGGAATGCAAATGCAAATCATTTTAAATTATTTTGACAGCTTTCTTGAAAACAAAAAAATCCATCAGAGACTTTTTCAAAAGCTCTGACATTCTTCTAAAGATAGCACTTTCAAATTTGTACATGCTTGATTTACTTAGAAAAACAAATCCTAAATTCATATCAGAATTTCATGAACAAAGAGCATCTGGCTGAAATTTTCCTGACGAAATCTATTCAGTACTTTTTTTTTTCTTAAGAATACTGGGAAAACTTAACTTTCTTTACAAATCCTGTTCCAATGATGAAAATTATTACAAAATCTTCTTTAAAATATTTCACCAAACAGATCTGAATGTGCAATGAGATTATTTTCAGAAGAAAAAAAAAAAGAACATATATAATACAGAGTAAAAAGCACTTAATAAGATTAAAAAAACACATAAAGACAGACTAAGAAATTATTAGTTAAGTTACAGGAAAAAACCCCACCCTCTCAGAATTATCTCTTGGTTCTCTCCTCAGAACTAATGTGTTTTCCATTCATTGATGGAGACAATGTCAAAATGAAATGATGGACTAATGCAAAGAGTGCTAGACTTCAAAGCACAAAGAATCCATTTTTATCTAGTTGTCAGGGCAAACTTTTTT
>JAOEGS010009258.1:41579-57525 GCA_025447755.1 Corythornis vintsioides | reverse complement strand
ACACGAACACAGTTACTATATAGTAATAATTATATATATGATAGTATAGTTATTATATATATTATATATATATTATTATATATTATATAGAGTGAATCGAATCATGTTAAATAGCTGGGAAATGTAGATTCTGCCCAGTGGCTCCCTTAGCTGCCCTTTTCTTTTCAGCAGTCAGTTCCTGGAAACTGATCTTCACCTCACTCATCACAGTTAAAATTAAGGGTATCAAAAGCAAGTATAGTTTGATTTGCAAGTAATCACAGAATGAAATTTAATAAGTGATACTTTGTCTGCTTTGTTCTAAAATCAGTTTCTCCATTCACAGCTTATATTAACTTTGTTTGCTATCTTATATAACCAAAAGTTACATAACTTTCTGTAGGATGATTAGGAAAGTAGAAGTCTTCCACAGTAAAACCATCAAATAATTGGGCCAGAATGTCCTGAAGTGTCATATCTGTCTGAGTCTCTAATTGGACTTCAATTTCTGTAGCCTTTTTCACTCTCTATGCTCAGAGAATATGGGCTGTGAATTTCACCACCCACCTTTACAAGCAGGCTGAACTCCAGGTAGTTTTTTTCCCCTTAGCCCCTTATCAGACTAAAAACATTCCATGTCTTCCCACAAACACTGACCTTCTCACCAGCCTCCAGCTGTGTTAGCTTATGCTGAAAAAAAAAATGGCATGACACCACAACTAAGGGGTGTGCAAAGGATAAATGGAAGGCTTGTTCCTATTCTGTCTGTATAAACTCTCCAATTATGATCATCTGCCAGAAAAAACATCTTGCTAATTAAAAATAAAAGAATATTTATATAAAGGGTACAGCTTCCTCAAGGCTTTCCAAACTGAATTAGTATTATTTTTCAATCTTTCTTCACTTTCTAATCTTTGAATATATAATAATGCATTTTTCCTTTCACTGTAATAAGGCATCAAAGCAAAACTTATTGTGAATACTTCTTACTCTTAGTTCACTGTCTTTACTTACAATACTTGCATAAACAGCCTTAGTTTCTAGTAACCTCATCTGCACCACTATTTCCTATTTATTTATCTATTTATTTATTGTGCTAGAAGAATACAGAAACCTTTTAAAAAAAAAACTACCAATCAAGGACAAATCTTTAGCCAATGCAAATTGTCCCAAGTAGATTGATTTCATTAAGCAATTGTAAAATGCTTTCTGGGCATATTTACAACTTACCTGTTACTTCTACCAAACTCATACAATCTTAACTGTGTATTGAGTTGTGAAGAAAATTCAACAAGGTCAAACTTCAGCCAAAATTTTGAAGAGTATATTTCAATAATTTAAGTATTTGGTAATACTGCCTAATATTTGGACTCAAGAGGTTCAGTGTTATGAAAACAGAGTAAAAAGACACACTCTGGTTGGGGATGAGGAGAGGGAACAACAAATCCAACAACCAAAAACCCAACAAAACTCTAGTTCTGGATTCCAAAAAAGGTACAAAAACTTCTGAGAGCATGTCAGAGTAAAAGAAAATGTTTTGTTGAGAAACAGATATTTGATAAACACTGTATCATGTGTATGTTATTCCATCCTAACCAAAGCCCTTTAACATTCTTACAAGTTACAGATCTTACTTGTTCTAGTTAAAACTCTTGTTAGCCATATCTTGGTTGCATTTTAAGGGGCTCAGCCTCGGAGCTGGTCCTTTCTGTGTTTGGCTCAGTGTCAGAGAAAGCAGGACTGCCATGACCACTGAACTTCTTCTAGGATGAAACCCAAAAACTTAGTGATTACCTTCTTTCCATCTCTATTGTATCAGAGATATGAGAGTAGGTCCTTTTTATATACAACAGAATGGTTATGTCAATGAGTCAAGACTTTTGTTTCCAGCAGTGCCTGTGCTGGGCTGGTGGCAAAGGAGGCCAATGAGGCTGGACACCAGTGGAAAAGCCTGTCCATAATGAGTTAAGTCTGTGGGACACTGTTAGATGTTTGAAGCAAAGAAAACTCTCTATGAAGTCCTTCATAAAGAAATAATTCTTATGCTTGAGGAAACTCATGATCATAAAGAAAGGAAAAGAAGGAGATTTTTCATCTTGAATCTTTGTTAGAAAGCATTTGAAGAAATAAACATATTTCCTCCAGACAACTGATTAAAATGTATTAGAGTATCCACTTGCATTATTTATCTCAGCCTGTGTGTCTGAGCTGATTGTGCCGTGTACTTCTCAAAGCAGGAGAGAAAGGTTTGATTAAATGTTGTGTTCCTAACTGCCTTTTTTTTTTTAACTCAATACCAACTACTGTGCAATCATGTCTACCTCTTTTCACCTCATCATTTATGAGCCACCATTTACTTCAATTTCCACTTCTATTTCAGTCAGTCTTAAAACAACACAGCCTATTTTTCACTTTTACTTTGGGCACATGAACCATTTTATTATATTTCAATAAAATGCTACAAAGAAATGTCAGATTTGTACTTAGTTACAACTGACAAATTTAAGGTAGGTTACTGTATATTCCTATGTAACAGACATCAATTAGGTCTAATAATATAACATTATTGTGATTTTTTTTTTCTAAATAATATTAAGGAAAAACTAAATCATAGCTTTTTGTATTGTAGTCATATTTGCCCTTTTGTTTTGGAAGCAGGTGTTTGTCAAAGTTTATCATACTTAGTATGTTCTCTAAATTACAGAATTACTGGCCTTAGCTGAAATCTCTGTCTTATGGAAATCAGGGAGTATCTTGCCTTGACTCCAAGGAAGACCAAGTTCCACCTAGATAAAGCCCTTAATAACTTGGTTTTATCTCATAGCTGACCCTACTTGGACAAGGTGGTTGCACAAGAGTTCCCCTCCAAACTTAATTATGCTATCACCTTTTCTGCACAATGCTTATGTCTTTTCTTGGATTTTTTTTTTTTTCATGAAAAACCACCTAGCAAACTGAATAAATTACTAAACTCATTCCTCCATTCATGTACTGAGTAGTACTTATCAACTAAAAGATCTTCTTACATATTTGCTGAAAAGTAGTATTTTCAGAGGTCCCCTGGGAATTTCACAATGGTCTCTTGCTTTTACATGTTTATTTTTCCAAATAGCTGTGAAGCATGTTAGACCCCTGTCCAGTGTCTGTGATACTCCATTATCAGATCTTTGCCATTATGCACTTCTTCTATTCTCCGTTTTATCCATCATTTTGCCTCTGAAAATGCTTTAACTCACCCCCAAAACAGCTGCTTAGTTTTCATAATTGCCTCTTGAAGTCACCAGTATAATCACAGGATCAGTCTATGAAAAAATTGTGAATGAGAAGGAAAGACTGAGAAGGGAAGAGTAAATTAAGTAAAAGGGAAAACAAGAGGCCACCTTTGAACACAAGGAAGAACTTTTTCTCCGTGAGGGTGACAGAGCTCTGGAACAGGCTGCCCAGGGGGGTTGTGGAGTCTTTATCTCTGGAGACACTTAAGACCCGCCTGGATCTGTTCCTGGGTGACTTGGTCTAGGTGATCCTGCTCAGGCAGGGGAGTTGGACTAAATGATCTTCTAGGTCCCTTCCAACCCCTAATATCTATGATTCTATGATTCTATGATGGACCACCACCAAGATAATCAGCCTTTAAATGTGAGATATGATCAAACCTCTACTTAAATCAGTGGAAACCTATTGATTTACTTTGGTTAAGTAAATGCAGCAGATTTTTTTTCATTGATTAATAGATGCAGGGAAAATTGTTTAGTTTATATAATGTCCTGCTACAGGATGGTTTAAAAAATATTTTCAGCATGGGCAAAAGAGAATGGCTCACGTCACTGTGTACTCCACTGAAGCAAGTCCATGAGCTCTAGAGAATTTTATATACATGGTGAGGAGTTTGATATAATAGTGTGAGATACAAGTAAAGTAAGCAAATGTGGAGAGACCAAAAAGCAAAATTGAGTGGTCTGCTTTCTTTTCCTTCTGTCTTTGATAAAATTATTACTAATGTACATCTGGGTGAAAGACAGACAAGTGAGTTATGTTTTAAAAGACATTTAGTTCTAGATAAGAAAGCATGTCAAAATACAAACAGGGCCACAGGATAGATGAAATACTGCATAGTGTTGTGGTTGAAATGATGTAAAATGAATGTAAAATTTCAGATGAAATGGAAAGGAAGTCCTCTCCATATTTCACTGAGTAAATATTAACAGATACAGAATTAAGAGGTGAAAGGAAAGTCAAAATGATCTTGTCGTGTTTGCCACTGCTGAATTTCAAAGACCTGACAGTTCCCCATATAAAGGTGGAGAACATATGAAACTGCAGATGTTTAATGTTACCTGGGGCAAAGGAAGAGTCAATATGTGACCTGAAGAGAATAACTTTTCAGTAGTTATGTGAGAGGCCATTGATCATCCTGAGATATTTGGGGGTGGGGGACAAGGTGACAGAATTGCCTGTATATGCTGCAATGGCTTTAGACAACAGGATATTTAGAAAAATATATTATTAATATATATTGAGAGATATCATCACATTTGCTTATCAGCTGGGGTTCTGCCCAATATACTCATGCTAGCCATAAAAATGATTATTCTATGTTTCTTCCCTAGCTGGAGCAGATGTGGGGAGTATGACTGATGCTCCTCTCTATACTATTATCACAAACAGATAGCTATCAGAAAGTCAATCTCTTCCCAGCTTTGCAATGTGTCTTGAGGCTGTGAAGGCACTGACATAAGGCATATTTTAAACTGCCTGTAGATTCCAGAATGAATGAGAGGTATAATATGGGGGAATGTTTGCTAATAAAAGTCACTTGTTTACCATGGCCACTCTGTGTGCTGCATTCCAAACCTAGCAGATAAAAAGCAAGAAACAATAATAATTTTGAAAAATATATAGAGGTGGAATTATTAAAATGTGGTTTTGTCCATCACCAGAAAACTATTCACCTCACTGCAGGACTGAAAACTATGAGAAAGGGATGGAAAAGGTATGTGTCCTCTTAAGAAGAAGATGGAACAAGAATAAATTATTTATAGAGAACACATTAATGTCCATGAAGATCATGGAAAAGCCAGAATGTGTTGGGACATAATTTTAACCCAGTCTGCCTTGTGCTTGAAGCAAGGAGAATCATTTATTGGGTCTTTTCAGCATTAGCATATTGAGCAGTAAAAATTGTGCATCTTTTATGTGCTATTAAAGACATATGGGAGACATATCCAGCCCTTCTTTAAATTAAATGCATACACCTAGAACCATTTGTAGTCAATGATTAAGCAGCTGCCCAGGGCAAGAGGCATATGTCCTGCTGCCTGCCCTGTCATGTCCCTGAGAAGTCAAGTACTGCACTGCTGCCTCGGGGAGAGGCTGCAGGTATTTGCATCAGGGAGATGACTTATTCTGTCAATAGGAAACTCCGCCACCACGTTCACCATCCTTCTAATAACAGGCAAAAATGATGCATATGTTGAAAGCTCTCCTTTGGACTGTGTTCCTGCAAGACTCCTTCCTATACCAATGTTTTCCAGTGAAAATAGAGCACTATTAGATTTGAGATGGGAATAGTTTGGTGCCAGGTGATGGGGAAAGGTTAGCTCTTTGATATCTTGGCATGTGTTACCAAAACCTTTGCTGTTTTCACAAATAAGATGAATTTACAACTGCAAGCATGGTATAAAAAATGTAATAGAGATCACATAATCTTATTTTCCAGCCAGACCACTTAGCAATGCACATAAAAATATCACATAAAATGGAATCTAATGCCTCAGATCTTGACAAATGCCTAAAAATTACACTTTCAGGGAGAGGTAAAAAACATTATGCATAAATCATCAATATCTGTTTCTTTATCCAAAGAACATATTTATGTATATTAAACATTTGCATTTTACAGTTTACCATGAAATAATATCTTTCCTTGGTTTCAGAAAAGAGATAGACAGCTGGTGGACTTAATATGTAAGAATGTTCTCCCATTTAAAAAACTTAAGCAGTTGTCTTTCACGAGGACAGAGATCAGCTATGAGTAGCAGCAAAGTTTATCTGTGCTTTGTTGACTTCAGCAAAGGATGTATATTTTTTGAAATATTACTTTCTATAGAAGTATATATGCCAGAGATTTGCTTTGGACTAGACAATATTTTTAAAATGTCTTTTCAGCTATTGTGTTTGGGGTTTTTTTTGTGAAGTTCAGATGAATGCTTAATGGTGTCTTAACCCTTTCATTGTGGGCACAAGGGCAAGATTATTATAAGGTAGTAGTATTTTTTTTATTACTTTTAAGTTATAATTATTAAAATGTATTTTATTATAATTATAAATTTAATGTATATATAACACAATTAGAGAGGCACAATTTTCTTTTAAAATTAAATATTAAAAAGTGTAAAAAGGAGTTCTCACTGCATGCTGCCCTTTTTAATGAATTAAAAGAAAACCTAGTCAAGTTAAAGTGAAATTGTTGGGAAGAGAGGGATGGATATTATTATGAGCAAAGAGACTGTAACTGTCTGCTTTTAGATGGAATCAAAGAACAGGTTCATCATTTTTCCCTGTGGCAATTTAATTCACATTTTGTACTGTTCAGGTAGAAGCATATTAATGGCAAATTACAGAAAGCAAGTCATTGTAATGCAGGGAATAGCTAATTCCATTGTTAAAATGTATCAGTGCTTCTCAGTCAAGGATAAATGACGGTGCCTTTTCAATGCATAAGTAAAAATTCTCGGTGGAGTCAGGAAACTGATGAAAGGTAAAGATACTCTGTCTTCTTAAAACTCACATCCTCATTTGAATAGCCTGCAAGCCAGGTCAATTTAAAAAAGAATAATAATTAAAAAAAAATTCACAAAGGACAAGTTTGGATTTTCCATGTCATTCTGCCTGTTTTGATCTTTTTTTTTTTTTTTTTTTTTTTTTGGCACTCTGGGCCAAAACAGAAAGGTTTTCACCAATTTCCCTGTATATTTAGTAAAATGGTCCTTACTGACTGTGAAATAAACCAAACCAGTCAGTTTTGGGGGTTCTCCAAAGTGTGGGAGATTAAAGCATTCAAAAGGACTAAGAGATTGAAGTTCAAAACTTCACAGCCACTGTAAAATCAAGGAAAATTCCTAAAATCAGATAAATCCTATTTTTTTTGATGGTAAGTAATTTTGGGTCAATGAGCTTTGTTTAACCTACAGTTTCCTGCTCTTCTCTATCACTGGGGGACCAGTGTGTTGTGCTGAGTAACCTTCAGGTTCCATTAGTTCCTCTTTGAGTCAGTGGCATTTGACTCCAAAGAAGGAAGGGATGAAAGAAACAAAAGGAAGCAATTTTTTTTTTTTTTTTTTTTTTTTTTAATTCCTGGATATCATTCAGGTGTTATTTAATATTAAGCACAGCAGAGCCCTTCAGATGGCTGAAGTAACTGTTATAGTCACTGAAGATATCTTTCCAACAAGGTATTAATCTTTTACAAAATAACCCTCTAGAATGACAAATATTTTCTTGCTAGCATATTACTACTCCTGCAAACATAATGAGTTATATTCATGTCTATTTTTAATTCCTGTAAGTAAACAAAGCTCATGCTTCTTGCTCTGAATCCCAATAGCCAGTAGAGTCTTCCACTTCATTGTCCTCTTGATAGTTTTCCAGAAGCTTTGACCAGACTATGCACACAGAGAAATTGAAAAGCTGTTGAATAAAGAGTCCTTTTGTTGTACAGAAGCACTGTACAACCAATTTTCTGGGCTCAGCAATTTACCTTTTTGAGATATGTTAATAACATAAAAGGTATATTTGGGTATGGAAAAGCTTCAGTATTGCTCTGTTGCCTTCATAGCTACACAAAATTACAGGAACAAAGTATCTTAAGAAAGTATCCTGTTGGCATGACAAATTCAAATAACATACTTGTTGATTACTGTAACCGATTACATATTTTTCCTTAACAGTAAGCCTTTAATAGAAAAAGATGTTGAAGCATTATCATCATAATAGAAATGGAGACAGAAATCTTACTTAGAACAACTAGAGGTGATATTTCCATCTTCTCTGCTATGGAAAAGAAATTCAGGAGTGAAAGATTTACTGTTTTTCAGGTAAAGACAAGGTAAGGTCACAAAAAAGGCTCTGAAGTTAATCTTATGTGTTGCTCTATTTATTCCTTCCTAGCAGTGTCAAGACAAACATGCTTAGTTGAAAAGTCAGAAGTACAAGATGAGGTTGATGTCATTGTTTTGACTCTACCTCCACAACTTCAAGCTGGGGTTTGAAAATCAGTTTGTTTTCTTTCTCTATTAAAGATTCTCCCACAAGATATTGAGTCCTTTGTTCTCAAAGGAAAAAGAAGGAAAATATTGCAGGTCTAAGTGATAATAGTAATTCTATCTCTCTCATACTCGTCCCTCATACAAGCTCCCTGATATCTGTCATACTCTGGAAACTATAGCAGCTCTCCATTATTTTTGTCTTTATGCACTCAGATTGCAAAATCCTCACAAAGGCATATTTTCTTACCCTGTTTTGACTTGTACATGGTGCAGTTTTTAGTTGCTGTGATATATACGTCCCTGAGTATACCTTTACATATCTTGGGAACTGTAAAGACATCTCTGTGTCTAGTGCATTATATTTTACTCTACAGTATTCACAATTCTTCATCAAATTTCTTGTCACTTGTTCTGTCATAATATTCCTGTTTAAATTCAGTGTGACTATTCACAGAAAAAAAGGTGATGTTCAGTGTAAGTAAAGATTAGCAAACTTTGACAAGATCAATTAGAACAGTCAATTTACTACTGCAATTTAAAGAGGAGTATATGCATTCCATGGACATTTCAATGCTGTGCCATTTCAGATATCCTAATTTCAGTTGGCTTCAGTTACTCCAGGACAATCTTAATTTAGTAGTCTGGCTGTCAGGAAGGAAAAATAAACAAACCACTACTCGTGTAGAACAATTTATGAAGAAAAGTTGCAAATTGCAAGCTCTTCAATTACTATGTATTACATTCATATATACCATCTATAGATGTATACACAAAATACTTTGCACTGTATCTACTGTGTCTACTTGCCTTTTTGCAAGTACTTTTTTAAAATTGGCAAGGAAAATTTAAGTCAGTCCTTTGTTATAGTTTCTGTGATTCACCCTACACATCATCCATCACAGATTGTTCCTGCTACAAGGTCAATCACCAGTGAAAGACTGTGGGATCCTACACTGGTCATTTTTATATATTATTAATTTTGACTGTTACTTTTTCATAGAAGTGAGGGGGGGAGAAAAACAACAATGATTTTAGCCCTTTAAAATAGCTTGGGTTTTAAGGAGAAAATGAACCTTTCAAAGAAGACCTGAATATTCTCTGCTTACAAAATAACATCTAACTCACCTACCACCAATTTATTAAATCATGGGTAATGACAACCCACAGACCAAAATTTCCATATGTCTGCATATGTGGGAGACCCGAAAGAAGGGGGATTGCTTGGGCTGAATCTTAAGCACTCATGTATGGTCAGCCTCTGCAGCTGTCACAAGACCCTGGGTCAGATTTGCTGCAGCTGCTGCACAGCTCTGACAGAGTCACTTCTTGTAACACCATGAGGAGGGAGAATTTGATCTGCTGGCAGATTAAATAAAGCTTGACAGTCAGGCTGAACACCTATGTTCAGGTATGTACCTACAGGACCATATCTGTCACTATCAGACATTTTCCATTGAAGACAATCTTTGTGAAGTGCTTGAAAATCAAGACACTCTTTTCCATGAGAAAAAAATACTTGTTATCCATCCATTGCAAGTAGAAGGGGAAATGGAGTCCAGATACGAAAGAGAAGATCAGGTTGTGTGCTTTTTATATTTTATCTAATTTGAATTCTGGCCCACTACTTTGAAAGTCCAATCAATTTAACAGATACAGCCAGACGATGGACTATTCTTTCTCTTATTTAATTGGTGAAGACCTTTCTGTCAAAAGAACTCTTCCATTAAAAAATCTAGTTGCTAGCAAAATTTTTTTTTTTCCTTTTTCCTGTCCTTACTTTTTTTTATAGAAGTATTGGAGTCTCTATCCTCAGATTGTTGTCTTTTCTTCACTATCCATCTCCAATGTCAGTAATGATTGACAAATAAGAGCAGTAATAATGATAGACATAACATTTTACTTTTAGTTAATAGGATACATTTTTCCTCAAAAAAAATGTTGTTCCATTTCATATGTGTATATATATTGGTTGATAAAATAAATACATTGCAGAAAAAAAATGTTGACAGCTTTATCTTTTCCATAAATTCAGTTTAAATTTATTTATTGAAAGAACCAATGTTATTTCACTGAATTTTACCTTCTGGTACAACATCTCATGAAATCCTGTTAAAAACATTACAGTCTTAAATCTTCATCATTTAATGCAAATATTGCTATTTAGATGGTTGGACACATTTTTAAGAAAGCATATATGAAAATGATACTTACATTTGTACAGCTATTACATTGCATCTCAAGAAAAATAACACAATGAAATTACTTATTTTCCATAGATCTGAAATTTATTTTTTGAAGTTCTGACAGCACTGCACAAAATGATGATTTTTTTTCCCATTTGTTTTTACAAGAACCAGTCAGATTTTGCAAACACGGTAGGAAACTTTGCTGTTCATTGAAGCCTTTTTTTTTTTTTCATACTCTTGTTCACTTGGCAGAATTGCACTCCTGGGTGTTTTTTCCCCCCACTTGCTTGAATCAGTGTAAATATCGATCCATGATCAGGACCATCTACTTCTTGGGCAAATCTATGTGCATGACTCAACTTGCCCAAATTTCAGCAAATTCTTCACTAAATAGAAAAGGCCTTGTCCTGGGGAAAGAGAGGGGAGGTGGCACAAGAACTGTATCTGTATTTTAAAGAGTAGCCTTGCTACCTGCACTGTGAAACGCCAGGCCTAAAAATAAAGGGCAAGAAAAGACTAAAACAAAAGCTTGTCTGATAAGCTGAAAATAGCAGCTTTGCCACCAAGTTAGGCACGTAGTTAAATATCACAACAGGAAAAAGCTGTCTAAAGTACCAGACAATTTCAGCTGAGAGTCCTTAGGGAATATTTATAAATGGCATGTCAAGTAAAAATAACTTCTTCACAGAGGAGGAAGCACTTATTAGAAAACAATGGAGGGGAAAAAAGAAAGAAGACACAAATACCCTCTTCAGCTTCCCCCAGGAGGTAGGAGGAGGCTGGGATGCTGTGTTCTGTTCTTGCTTTGTTGTTGAATCAGGGGCAAACACTTGTACATGTAGGTTGAAAAATCAGATGTACTTTCTCCCCGTCTTCCTACAATGCTACAATATGATTGTGTTCTCACATCCCTTTCAGACTACATACTCAAGCCTGGCAGCAAGATACCAAGAAGTACTGCTTGGAAAATAGAGAAGACATTGATTGGAGAAGATCCCTTTGTGTGTGACAGAAATAGATGTGCCAGAGGCATGAGGTAAGGATTAATTACTTGCATTTTTTCCACTTCTGAATTCAATTAACAGAAAAGAAAAGAAAAGGGGAAAGAAAGGGGGAAAGAAAAAGAAACAGGAACTGTATTAGTCCTGGTGAAGTAACATTTTGGAAGAGATATTTCTGTAGGAAAAGCTGTTTCCCTATGGACTATCCACATAAAACAATTACCTGTATTACAGTAAAAGAGAGAGTTTTGATCTTACATAAAGGTAGACAATACATACAAGTCTTTAATCAGTGAGTTGTTGCCAGATGGAGATGTTCCCAGGTGATTTTTCAAAGGGTTGGACTGTATGATAGGGAATTATTTAAAAATGCTTGCTTTTGTTCTATTTTGAGGGGTCTGAAGTATAATTGTAAATATTATTAAAGCTTCACAAGCACAGCAAAAAAAAAAATAAATTTGTCAGAAATGCTGAAATGAATGGCACCTACAGAAAACTTTCCAAAAGCTATCTGATGTAGTTAAGTTCAAACTGACAAGCATTTAGCCATGTATTACTGATGGGGTAGCCTCTGTGTGTGTGCCAGCCTGCTCTCTTGGCCCATCGACAGATACCCGGCATTTGTCTTAAGTCTTCAGCTGAGTGTTTCGGAGCTTCATCCCATGTGCCTTCAAAACCAAGCGTTCCCATTGCACACAGCAAAAGTGGACTTCACCCACCTGTTCTGGAAATCTCCTTAGGTAGAAATTACATTAAAATATCAAAAGAGTTTTTTAGCTGTTTTATGAAAAAGTTGACAAGGCTGGCTTAGGAAAAAGACACTTTTCAATATTTACCTCTCAGTTGCAGTTTTCATACACAGTGGGTGGATGGTGCTTTCAGTAGACATGACCTACTACAGTAAAGGGAAATGGCAGAGAACAAATACAAAACATCTCCCTGAAGAAGAAAGCGATGTATTTGTTTCTGTCCCTTTAAATATTCCAACTATTTAAGCTTTAGCAACAAGCTAAAACAAGCAGATAACTTTTAAGTTTTGTAAGGATGTCATGCAGGGTGCATGGCTGTAGATACAAATGTCACATTAACTATTGTATCCTGGCTTTTAATTTGTGTTTTCAGTTGTGAACATTGTCATGATGTTGCAATAAATGCTCTCACCACACATTTCAAGCATTTTGTAGATCTCATTTTTATATTAAGGAAATGAAGAATTATTACATTATCACAATATATAGGTCTTATCATCTACCAGATTGTCTCACCTTCTTTGTTTATAAATATTGCAGTAAGAAACATCTAAGCATTGTCTGCAAATCTGTAGTAGTGATGTCCTCAGCTGGAGAATTCAGCCTTCAATGAGGCAAGGTAATTTTAGTCATACACACTACTTGTGCTTTGGCTTATACCATATCCCTTCAAGACGGTCCTGAGAGATTAGCCTTGAGCCATCTTCCTTTGCCTTCTGACTGGGAATATACTATACTGGTCTTGCAGCACCAGAGCATAGAGTCATAGAATCATTTGGCTGGAAGAGACCTTCAAGATCATCAAGTCCAGCCATTAACCCTACACTGCCAGCATCCCTAAACCATGTCCCCCAGCACCACATCTACGCGACTCTTAAACACCTCCAGGGATGGGGACTCCACCACCTCCCTGGGCAGCCCATTCCAATGCCTAACCACCCTCTCTGTAAAGAAATTCTTCCTGAATAAGATGTAGCTTTACTGTGCTACTGTGTAGTCATACAATTGCTATGGTATTTTTCACAGTTACCTGATTCACTGATTATGTTCCTAAACTAACACATTGAATATAGGTTTCAACTTTCCATCTCTCAATACAAAGCCCAGCACTGGGAGGGCTGCTATGGGAAAATTAACTCCATCTCAGTCAGACCCAATACGTCATGCCACTTGCCTCTCAGGTTAGAGTCCTGCTCCTGGTTTCATTTAGTTTAATGATCTATGTTTCAGTAAGTCTTAGTCAATGCAGGCAGAAAAGAATCATCATATACTAAGAAATATTAGTTACCTTTTAGCTAAAGAAACATCACTCATAACTAGCTTAGATGGAACACCTGACTTCAGACAGCAAAGGTACATGTAGCAAATCCTACCCCGGATCCATGGAGAATCAAGTAGAGATTAAGTTGCTTAAGTTACCTTTTAAGTCTCATTAATAAACACTGTAGCCTGGATTCATTCCTGCTGGGTTGTTCATAGCATCATTAAAGTTAATAAAGCTGCACGGCTTAAGCCAATTGCTGAATTAGCCTAATGAGCAAATACATACTAAACAACACTGCTAGAGTGCAGCCAAAAGTAGGCTCACCAGTTTTCTGCTGCCACCTACTGAACAAATAGCTGGTTTAATTAATAATTCTGAATGGCCTGTTTTTGTAGAGCTATCTGTGACTGGAACCACATTATCTGTGCCACTCCACAGGCCCCTTCCCTCCCCAGCTGGCTCATCCAGCTTCAGCAAAACACTGTTGTATCAGAACAACACTATATTTGGGCCACATTGAAATCAGTTTCTTAGTATGCAGAAGAGAAAAGGGCTGAAGGGAATCCTTCAGGATGTAAGGGGTATAACAAAAAAAGCTAAATACAGAGAAAACATGGAATAAAGATGTCATATTTAAAGGGTTTTTTTCTTAAGTGCTCTTGAAAAAAATAATTGCTGTGACCATAAAGATGTAACATGGAAATGCATTAGTAATAGGTGCAATAAAAAAGTCTGAATCTATTTATTTTCCTCAGTTTTTATTAGTATAATGCTGGTTATTGTATTTGAAATCAATAATTTGTGCTAATATTCACATCATATAAAACTTGTAAATTTCTCTGGTTGGTTATTGGTATTGACTAACTGTACACACATAGCTACCTCCAAAGATTCTAGTCCTTTTCCTAAGGACTCAGTCACTTGTACCTAAACTACTGGTAAGGACACAGACCATGTGTGAGCCATTTCCATTTTCTTCCCCATTCCATTTACAACTTCTTCTGTTCTAACAGCTTTTTGTTATTGGTTTGGGTTTTGTTTTATTTTATTTTTTTGGGTTTTTTTGTTTTTTTTTAAATCTATCTCACTTGAATTTTTACTTAGAAAAGAAAAAAAAAATCATGGAATTTGTGAAATTCCAAGCTGAAAAATAGTGTTGTTTTTGTTGTTTTGGTTTTTTTTTCTCCCAGTTATTATAACAAACCAACCTCACTGATGTCTATTGAAATATCTTCCTGTTTATTTCTCCTTTTATTACTTCTTTACCATTGTCTTGCAGGTAAATTGTATCTTAGAGGCCTTTGGACATGCTAAAACACCCTTGAATGATTTTTCCAGCTGTTTTATAAAATACTTTGAGCTACAGTTTTGTGAGAAGAAAAAAACATTAATTGCAGGTAAATATAATTTAATACATTTACTTTGATATCACCCATAAGACTACTACACCAAGGATCCCAGTGTGCCATGCATGTATTAGGCATCAGTGACCTTGAAGTATGTGAAAGAGGCAGGAGTCATTTTGGGGAGTGTCAGAACAACTTGTTTATAGCATGTCAAGACTAGTACTCAGTGTTATAGGGAGAGCTCCATTCTGTGCAGCCACGAGGTGGCAGAGTAAGACAAGGAAATATATGAACACCATTGATTTCCTGTTACCTTTTCCTAGGAAATCATATTTCCCTTTATGCCCAAGGCTAACAAACTGTGACAGCTGTGCATCACTTTACTGTGAAATAAAAGTAGCAAAAATTTTTACATTTCTGTCTAATATTATATCAGGTATTTTAAGGTTCCTTTAAATAAGGAATAGCCATCTGTTCAGGGCATGCAAAATGCAAATATATTCTGTAATACTGATATTAGAAGTAATTTATTACAGCTTTGAGCCTCTTCTAAAGAAACTAGGAATTATACTGATATTTATTCTTATTAGAGCTTAGATAGTGTGGAATGCATGCCTGCTTTCAGAGTAATGGTGAGTCTACTAATCCCAGGTAAGTATTCATTAGGTAAAAAAAAAAAAAAAAGAATATTGGGCAAAACTTCAGTCAGTTTGATTCTGAAATCTCTGATCTTTGGAGATAGTCAATGAGAGGTTTCATTTCTGGTCTGCAGAGGTCATCATAAAGCTACTCTCTGCTAAAGTGAGAGGCTTGTGCAGAAATAGCTGTACACACTTTAGACTGAACTTCCTGGATAGAAAAGGTGTGTGGTGAGACGTACTTTTGATCTAAGTAAACTAGATTCCTTTGGATAAACATTTTTTAAATCACTATTTTTAGTTTAGTGTTTATGCTTTCAGGATAGTTTCCTGAAAGCATTCTTCGCCCTCTATTTCATAGTGGGAATTACAATTCATTGTCTTGTAAATTCACTGTACTCTAGCAAATGCAGTAGTTTCTTCCATGAAATGTCACTGTGGGAAATTATTATGACTTTTTTTTTCTAGGTTTCAGTTGGTTTTGTTTGCTCCCCCCCCCCCCCCCCCCCCTTCACATTA
>JAOEGS010009258.1:22680-41479 GCA_025447755.1 Corythornis vintsioides | reverse complement strand
AATTCTTCCTGATATCTAACCTAAATTTCCCTTGGCACAACTTGAAGCCATTGACCCTCGTCCTGTCATCTTTAACTAAGGCATGCACCTGGTGTGCAGAAAAAGGATGGCAAGTAATACCAGTCTGAGCAGTGGAGTCCCTTGTTTCAAAGGCAGCACAGTGTAAATGCCACCAGTTGCATAACCTAAGAAAACATCATATAACTGTTCCAAAGATAGACCATGAACAATAGACTCTTACAGAATAAGAAAACCTGGAATCACTCCTCCAAACAAGACATTTTTACTTAGCTTTTTTTACTAACTTCCTCACCTTCAATTTCTGCTTGCAGTGAAGAACTGTGTAGATGCAAGCAACGTATCAGGTTTAAAATGTCATGTTGAAATATCATCACGACATACACCATCTTGATGCATCAAAATAGAATCAATGATAAAATGCCAAAGGTTTTACTGATTTCCAGTGAAGATATTTGAATAATTATTTTACCATGGCTGCAGTGAAGTCGGTTGGCACAACCTCAGGAAATACCTTCCTGAAATGACATATTGAACAAAAGCATTTAAAGGGTCTTCAATGTGCATATTTTATGATAGAGAACATTATGAAAATGTGAATAAATTGCCATGAAGAATCTTTAGTCACTTATTTAAAAATAATAAGAAAATTTTCTGAATACCATTCCTTTAGAGTTGATGAACAAAGTCTACACAAAATCTTTACAAAAAGCTGCCAGTGCTCTGCAGCATTCTTGTGAGTTAATTATGGAAATACTGCAGTTCAGATTAACCTCTAGATTTCCTTCCATCCCACTTGGTAGGTTTTTGTCCCATCCGTATGCTGTGTTCATTTATATGAGAATGCAATGGAATGTGACTTCAGATCAGCAAAACTATAGCTCATTCCTGTGCTTACTAAGGAGGGTTATTAGCGTATTTATAGCCAATGAGAATGATGGCTCTTCCCATACAATTATTGGAATACATTTAAAACATGTAGTGTTTAGGTAGTTGTATTTGGGAGCCAGAAAGTCAAGAGCTTTGTCTAATAATGTAAGAGTCATTCTTTAACATACAAGCAGCCCTGTTCAGCTCAGTGAAGGAAAAGCTAAATGACGAGAAAATCATTATGGTTTCCTATTATCAGGTAGATGCAGATAGTTTCATTGACATCCCGTGAAAGGCTATTTAGGAGCAGGTTGTACATCACTTCTTCATGGCATCTATTAAGTGTTTTGTCAGATGGTATTGTGCTCTAGCAGTATCTCTGAGTGATCCATTTTGGAGTTCCAACTGCAAGTTGCAGATGTAATGAAGAGAAGAAAATACTCTTCAGTGACACAGCCACAGGCCCTAATGAAATGTGGCACATTAATTTCTGAACAATGAAATTATATAATCTCAGTGGATTAATGTTTCCAGCTCAAGAGTCCCAAGGAGAACATGAGACAGTAACTTTAGTGAAAAGCCTATTTTCTCCACACACTGCTTGTGGCTATGTTTCTTGTCATGTAGTTGTCTCTAGGAGTAATCTTTATCTTGGAAAACTAGCTCTCGGGAATTATAGTGTGTGTTTGTGCCAGAAATGTCTAAGAAATGTCAACCTTGTTGTTTTATGAAACAGGACAACTGACTGATAGACAGATAGCTAGCTATGCAAAGCCCAGTTTTAACTGATCTAGAAAAAAAAGCCTTGGGAAAAAGTGTAATTCAAGATTTGTCTTGTTCTTAAACTGATAAGTGGTGGTGGGGAATAAATTTAATTTCATTTCCTTGAGAATTAAATTCAAATACCTCTGATTAAAAAAAAAAAATAAATCCCAACTTTTCAATCTGGAGGCATCTGCAGCCTTATTGTGATATTGCCATCAAGCTGTCATCACCCCACTTCACAACAGGCTTACACCAATTTATGACACACCATCATGAAAAATATAATTTATTCCCATTTGAGATTGTAGGTATGAATGCTATTGCCATGAATAAGTTTAACATTTGTGTCTCTGTCCCAAAGACCCCCAAACAGCAGACTTGAAGCATTTTGCTGGGTAGGTGCTCAGTTTTCAGCACTTTGCATATCAAAGCAAGGCTGCACCAGAAGAGCAGGCTGTGCTTTCAGCTTTACAATAGAAGAAAGGCAGTTGTTCTAGGTTTTCTCATATTCATATTCTTCTTTTCCTAGGCATTAGTTGGGAAACTTGGTCTAGGCCTTAAAAACAGTCTATTGTGCATGGAAATGAAAGCAGAATTATTCTGTTGACATGTTCACTTATCAGAAATTATAACATAGGGAAAAGGGTTCTTTGGAAGATACACTATGAAGAAAAAAATGCAAAATTCACATGCAAATTTCCAGTAACAGTGATTACTCTAACCATTTACATAACGTATTAATTTTAAATTACACTGTTTGGGCTTTACTGATTTTACTCTTCCTTCTCTCCAGAAAGATGAAGTCTCCAATGCTCAGTTAAGACACTGTGACAAGTCCCTGTTGATTTGCAACAATTAATCCTGTGTCCCATTTTTTCCTCATTTCAAACTTCATAGTCACCTTCAACCTCTTTTTGTTTTTGTTTTAATTGGTCTTGACTTACATTAGAAGGAAAATGAGATTTTTAAAAAATCATTAATAAGGGCACGTTTTAAGCAGAGTAATGTAGAGTTATCTTCTTAAAATAACACATCTCAAGTAGCATTGACAGTTTTTCAATACAGAGGAAAACTCAGGAAATTGTGGTATTTATCAAGTGATTCTCAGTCAAAAATGAGAAAGAATGGAAAGAGATTTACATTTAAATTTTAATAAATACTAAAACACAGTAAAAATCAGGCATTTCTATACCTTCCTTTTTGCCAAGCCTTAATTTATAATGTAAGACATGGCATATGATAAAGGTAAATATATATAAATAATATATCTATATATATTAAATATATATATAACTATATATCGATCTATCAATAGATATGAGATCACAGTCTGCTTCTTGTCTGTATCTAAAAAGTCCAGCTGAAGCTGGACAGAAGTATATTAATCATTTATGTTCAGGTACAGATCAATATGCTGTGAAAAGCTTTCATCTTTTCTTTAGAAATGTTCCAATGTCTTCCAGTCTGTTTGATGTCTACAAAATCTCCTAAAATACCAGTAAGGATTAGTCTTTGTCTATTTTTATTTAAACTCTTGATGTACAATATAATATTATTATCCACTGACAGGACTGTATTAAATGTTTACTTATTAATTATGAATGAAAATCACTGCTGCAGAGACTTCAGGGCAGATAAGACTGCTCTGGGGAAGGGATCTGCAGCAAAAAGGTCTGACCTAAAGCTCTTTTGGGGATATTTGAAGCCAGGCAAAGTCCTTTGCCTGTGCTGGGGGCTGCCAGTTGGTGGTCAGGCTGCTGAGAGATCCTAGGCAGAGCCAGCAGCACCCACTGTTGATCAGGCCACCAGGCTATAAGAAACTACCAGGGAGGGCAGTAACTAGTCCATTACAGGACGAGCAACCAGTGCTTGTGTGTGCCCCACACAAGACATTATTTCAGACCAAAACAAAGTGATTGCATTAGCCTGGCTCAGAGACACACCAGAGCTGGGAAAGTTTGTCTCACTTGTAACAGCTTTAAGTATGAATTGGATACACACACAAACACATTCCCTTTCCAACAGAAAGAACATTTTTTTCTTTCATGAGACTGAGACTTCAATTGTTCTGCCATTCATACTGCTTGTTTCTCAATAGAGATTAATATTATTGTCTAGAATTGCAAATCTTTGTGTTCTTGAAATGTCACTTCCTTTTGAGTTCTTCAAAGACACTTTCTTTTCTTCACTAGCCACCTGGACAGTTACCATGTTGGTCTTAGTATGTCATCTCTCACCAGGTGTGACCTGACAGATCCCCAGTCTGATTACTTCAAATAGAACTCCAAGACTTCACACTTCACCTTCCTTTTACTTATCATACATGCCTGGGGGAGGATGCTTTCCCTGGCAGCAGCCTGTGATGAAAAGGTCACTGCAAGTGCCAAGGAGAATCTTCCTGATGACTTCACCATCACAGATCACCCCATCAGGAGCAAATGTCCATCAGGTTCCTCTTTGGTAGAGCTGGCAAGCTGATTAATAATACAGTATTTTTTTCTGTGTCTTCTCCAGCTTTTTGCTCTGTACAGTAGCAAGCATCCCAGGGACCTAGGCCATACCTAAGGACTCCAAATGTTTCAGTAATAAAAATACCAATAATTATTTATAGTAAATTTCACCCAGTCAAAATATAAATGTGCTGAACTGGACAAGTGGAAGGAAGGCATGAAGCCTTGAGATTTCCAGAGCTCTGAACATCATTCCAATATAACTCACTTTAATGATTTACCTTGTGTGATATACTACCTGTTTGAGTAGCACCTTATCAAGTATGAAAGGATTACATCACAATTCAAAATTAAACATTAAGAAATACTCATGTATAATTTTTTTTTTTACTGTAAACATGAGCTAACCCTAACAAGATAATCCTCTGATTTCTTCAGCTTGATAAGACTGTGCTGTTAGAAAAGACCTCTATTGGTAAAATTTATTGATTCCATATCTCCATTTGCAAGATTAATCCAAAAGTATGACCAAAAAAAGTCATATTTTCTAGAGATAATGGAGAATATTCTTGGACTGAAATTAGTTTTTTGCTGCTCTGTCACTTCTCCTTTTATATATGCCCCATGGCACCTATTGTCAAACTAATATGGCCATTCAACACTTCATTGCTTAATTGTAAACTTTTAAATTAGATCGTTTATTTTTATTACTGATCAATCAACTAGAATTCATAGCTTGTATTACCCTCACCATTCCCAAACACACCCCAAAGATAAAATAACTTGTTACGGGTATAAAAAATGAATTAAATCAATATTCTGATCCAACTCTTTTCCCACTGTTCTATAATTAAAATTCTATGAGGAATAGAATTTTGAAGAAATAAATCTCACATATAGGATTCAAAGAAATAAATCACAAAGGAAACAGTGAAACATCTTCTTCAAATGAATGAATAAAGAAAATAATGGTAACTCTCCAGATTAATGGATAGTGCTGTAAAAATATTTTCTTATTTTAACATGTAAAAATTCAGTTTCATATCACATTAGTCTGGTCTGTAATCAATTATTTAAGGTGATATACTTTGTATACCATAAACAGAGGCAGTTGTGCATATGTTTAAATTCCTTCTTAAGCCTACCCACAGAACTTATTATCTACACCAGTTATTGATTCCCTTCAATCTTGCCAGCATGAATGTCAGTCACATACTCACATGATGCGGTACAGAAGTTCCCTCCTGAGATCCAGTCTATGCAGAATTTACGACTGCTGAAGACCTGGCTCTCTTTGTTCTGGTGTCAGTACATAGGCTGGGACTGTTATGTCTGTTGGCTGCATGTACATTGAAGCTGAAGATCTGAAGGCAAAATAAATGTCCAAGCTCATGTAGTGCTCCTGGTCACAGCAGTACTTACAAGGCATGTTCAGGGATGAGAGCACAGCATCAATGGAGAGGACACACAAAGATAACTTGTGATGTCCTCAGCACCCTCATCCAGAAAAAACACTTATGGCTCATTAACCTGTAGGCACCTGAGACAATTGAAATCAGTGGGGTTTTCCTTCTAGTTTGTACAGAACTTCTGGATGTTCTGAGTTTGTGATGGATTCTCACTACTTTGAGAACTTTATCACACAAGTGTGAAAGCAGGTGGATGGTAAACACGGAAAGAGGAATGCTGGAAGAGCAACATCTGCAGACCAAGGATAACATTCCCATTCCTGCCCTTCTGCAGGACTGGAGGACTGAGGGAACCAGAGGTCTGCTGTTACATTTCTGAAAGAGATGTATGATAACAAGAGCACTATTGCAGATGTTAAAACCAGAAAATAAAGTACCTGCATTAAAGAGGGATGAGCACGGAAAGCAGCTCAGGAAATAATTCCTGACCTTGGTCTGTTAGTGAGGCTTTGATCCATTACTCTAAAAGACTAATTAAAATCATGAAGGTAAATGACAAATAGAAGGAAAAGCAACAGGACTGGAAAGGAAAAGATAAGCCACATGAACCAAGATGTTTTTTCACTACGTTAACTGTCAGAAGGAAATAGAGTAACTCCTCTGGGTATGAATTTCATGGAGCATTTGATGTGGTTTTTTTTTTTTTTTTACAAATTATTCAGTTGTCTTGTGGCACAAACTTGTAGTGGCTTTCTTAAGAGAGTTTTGCTATTTCAATAAAATGAAAATTTACATCACGGGTTGGGGGGCTTCTTTGGTGTTTTAGGAGTTTTCCATTAGATTGCATATGACTAGATTTAGAAGGCAAATCAAACAAAATATATTATCTATAATAAAATGTTTCAGGAATAATAGTGAAACATTTCAAAACTTTTATTTCAGTAACTCAATATAATAATGACTTACATTATATGTGCTTCATTATTGGTATAATTAATATTAAATATTAATTTAAGATCCATGTACTCTACACTATGCAGAGGTAGACATGACCAGGACAGGAATGCCTTTAGGCTTGATTTTTACATTTCTATATCTATAATTGCAGGTTAACATAATTTACAGGACATCTGTTTATACACATTACATTATGTTGCCAAGCAATTTACAACTGAGAGGCAGCTGTTTGGGTCATGATTAGATGGGCAGTGCTTTGGAAATGTAGTTGGAGCTCTGTGAGCTTCATTCAAATAAATCAAATCAATAATTCTTACCAATCGTGTTAACAACTTTGCGTAGAACAGGTTTTACGAAATGTAGAAGTAACCTACTTCTGTAACCTACTGTATCAGTTACAGAGGCATTAGTTAGGTCTTCCTTAGGGATGATTCAAGGCCAGACATGAGTATCTGTGGAGCTCAAACAGAACAGGCTTTGCTAGCACAGGTAATTATTTTCCATTATTAGGCTATAAAAAGCAGAATTGTTCTCCTTTCCTCCCTATTGATGTACACTGAATTCAAAGATCTCACTGTTTAGCCTTTTGATATAAGGAATTGGTGACAATCATATAACCATTAAGGAAGTGAAGAAGGTATTATTTACTGTTGTTTAGCCAACCCAGTACCAGTAGCGTAAAATAATTTGTATTGTTATTTTGGTCAAAATTATTTCAGAGGTGTCACGGTTTTGGGTCAGGGTGGCTCCTTAGACCTATAACTCTGTTAACCACCCTCCCTCCCCAAAGGGGAAGAGAAGAGGAATAAGAGAGAGACTTAGTGATTAGAAGAGGAAACAATATTTAAGAAACTAGAAACATATTTAATGAAAATAATAAAAATGGAATATATAGAAAACCAATATCAAACCCAACCCCACCCCCTCAACAGCAATTACAACACTGTAACCACTGATGCTGTGGATCAGGCACTGTAAGAGTCCCAGACTGGGCCCAGCAGCAGATGGGAGCTGTGTTCAGGAGCTGGATTCTGGTACTGGATTCAAGAACACACTGATCAGGATTGAATGCAGAACAGAGTCCTCCTTGGATGCTCTGAGGAAGAAACCAAAAGGACCGGAGCAAAGCTAAACAAACTAGCAAAGCAGGCCAAGAGGGATAAGAAAGGGAGTCCTGAGCCCTTCCAGATCCCTCAGCTTTATACCAAATGTGACTTATATGGTCTGGAATCCCTCACTGTTCCGTTTGGGGTTATCTGTCCTGTCTGCTCCTCCTTTCAGATGCAGCCTTTCACTTTCTGCACCCCTCAGTATGGTACACAAGATCTAGCAGTGTCCTTGGTCTGCACACCAACCAACTAACTCTAAACAGGGAGTGTTATTGCTGCCAGAAACAGATACTGTCTGCGAAAACAGGCTGCTAACTTCAGACAGTACAGTTAGTTAGAACTGATCTGAAAATAAATCACTCAAACCAGGACAGAGGTTTGGGGATTTTTCTTCCTAAGCATCAACAAAACCTCCTTATGACATTGTTGTTCTGTAAACATTTTGTGGTTCTGGTTGTCATGCCCAGGGAATGGGGCAATAGAGGCCCAAGATCAACTTCTTTTTTTTTTTTTTTTTTTCCAAAAAATTATAAAATAACTCATATTGACATCATTAAAATACGCAATTACAAAATATACTACCTAGAATTTTGTGGCTTGAAATATATCTGCACAGCAAGAAACACATCCATACTGCAGCTTGCACTATTAAAAGTATTGTTACTAAAAAATAACCAGAAAATACAACTTGCACTATTAAAAATATTGTTACTTAAAATGATCAGAAAATAAGTAAATACATCAATTAAAAAAGAACCAAAATAAAATACATAGTACCTATTCATATTTCATTTAGAATATAAATACACAAGTTTAAAACTAAGAGTTTCATAACAATTTTAAGATTATCACACAACAAACAGTTCAGATGCAGTAATATACTTGACACATTTTCCCTTTAAATCTGGCATTTTGGTACATTACATTATATATTAAAGTTTCTAGAAACAGATGGGATGAAAAACAAAGAAAATGTATCCTAAAACATTATATAAAAAGGCCTTAAAGAATTTGAATTATTTCAATTTTAAATTCCTTTTCAGTTAAAGTGTATTGGGCCTCTGGGAGTTTAAAAAAACATATTTCTAAGGGTTTTATAATCACATTTAGATTGATAGTGTAACACAATAGTTTAGAAAAAGGTAATCAACTGTTGACTTCAAATAAATTTCACATCTTGGACTTGTTTGTATTCATTATTTTTCTGGGCTATAAAGGCACTATTTTTATCAAAGGGCAATTCTTGTAGGCATAGTATTTTCATCCTTGAGATCACTTGTTTCTCAAATTGTGCAATACTACTGTCCCACTTTTCCAGTTATCTGATAACATTCAACACCTCTTTGGATCAAGTCTGACTGCAGAATGAGTAAGGACTTCATTAGAATATTTCTTGGAGGATTTGTTGGTACATACATCTTTTGAGCTGTATCCCTGTCAAAGTGAATTAGAGCAGACATTTTCCTTCATTTTGGTAATTCCAAATATTTAATACTTCACTGTTTTTAATTTCTTTGTGTTAACATACGACAGCTATCTTGGATCAATAAATGGCTTTTTTTTTCTCCTAATTATTGATATTTTATTAAAAAACACAATCCTTTTCAGTTGATGGTAATATGGCAAGTAATTAACTCAGTTTGCCATAAGAACTGAGGCTATTTGGTGCCCGAGTTAACAAAACAATTATGCACTTAAGATCGCTTGACTCCAGTGAAATTGAAGTGACTTTTTAATCTGATAGTGAAGCTTAAATATGTCAATATTCATGTGATGTACATCTTAGATTACACTCTTGGCACATCACAGCATTATTTGAGATAAAAGTTTTCATTCATGTGCATGCCACAGGTGATCAGGATTAAAAATAATGTAGGAAATTCACTAATCTCATACACCAGCTCTTTAGTGTTAGTAAAATTTGATTGAAATAGGAGTTTCTTATGTTCCTTTGTTTTCCTATGCAATGAAAACAAGACTTCATCTGCTTCACACTCAGGAATAAAGGCAGCAGAATTTCAAAATTTGGACTATACAAAAGAATAAGATGTTAATGGAGAAAAATTAATGTCTAGTTTGGTAAACTGTTAGTACTAATGCATATGCAAGTGCGTCTTTTCTGATTTTTTTATTTTTTAAAGACTACCTGATTTGAACCTTAGAAACTAAAATGGTTCGGTAGACATCTGACTGACCAAAATCAGTAAGGAATGCTTTAACTTCAAAAGACTGGGAAATATGATTAGATGTAATTCGTATTTGAAAACCTTACCCATTTGGAATTTTTATGAAGATTGAAGCCTGAAGAAACAACAAAAAAAAAAGTTTTCCTTAAAGCATGTTAAATAGCATGTGACAAAAATAGAAGCTGACTAATCTAATGTAGCAGACACATTAATGAAGGATCACTAATTGCTCTCATTTCACATTAATTACTGCAAGATATATAGTCAAATGACCTTTGAATATCAAGTCTTTGTGAAGGATGCCGAAAACGTATTAACTTTATCTTTTCGTACAAATTAACATATTTCCGAATCCAACAACAGCATTTACAAAGGGTATTTTAGGAAAATACCTTCTCATTTGCTCTCATGAGCTAAGGACCAACATTCCTGAAGGACATGCTCTATTATTGTGTCATCTTTAATCTTCCTGAAAATATTATTTTCCCCTTGTGTTTTCTATATATCATAGAAACTTCTCCAAAGTAAAACACCTTTGTGAAAGTTTCTTTTCGTTATTAATTTTGTTGCACACTATTTTTATAGATGTACCTGAACAAATCCATCATACTTTCAGCTTAATTCTTTTTTCTCCTGCCAGCACCTGCCAATATTCTTCCCTCATCATTCAAAACTGCCTTGATTATTGTATATCAAGGTCCTATTTTAAAAGTTACCTTTTCCGACACTCAGATTTTGTATTTGTTGCTGATTTTTCTGCTGTTGCAGACAAAAAAAACCCAAACCAACAACAGTAGATTATCTTAGTTATTAATGTACTACAGAACTGAAAGTGAACAATTAACTAGTTATTAGTAATTTTAGTAGTATGAAGCCTGATGTCTCCAGTCGGCTGATTAAGTTCTCAATCTTCGTACTGCCTATCTATTCTTCACTTCTCTGTCTTGACTAACTATTCAGATCAATCAATTCCAAATACATTTTCACCTTCACTGCCTTGTCTGACATATCTGCATGGTTTATTCAGCCATCTGTTATGTTTGGGGTATTTCATATAGGTTCATCACATTCATCACTCTTCTTATCTGGCAGCAAAGAGTTCAGTTACACAAAACTTGACTTACAAGCTGTAATACTAGACATACTTCTTAATAGAGGGTTTCTGAAAACAAGCTATCTACAACTACCATGGGAGAGGGATCTTTGCAGAGAAGGTCAGGGCAGGCAGAGCCATGTGGTGACACAATTTGGTAGAGTCTTGGTGGGGATCTGCTGTTGCAGAAAACTGTGCAAGCTTTTGGTGTGTAGCCTTTCAAATATCAGCTGTGGGAGAGCAGAAGGTGTCTAGTTGCAGCTGGGTTAACTTTTTATTTCATTCCCACTGAGGTTTATATTCTTTTTGTGGTATCTGGTACCTAAGCTTGCATTAAAATTCCCAGTTTGTATTTATTTTTATGTATATACTTAAATAACAATAACATAAAGCCACAGTGTTGAAATTTATAGAAGTGTGACACCTAACAACCCTGTAGAAAGAAAAAAATAAATTCAAATGCCTTTATCCACAAATGCAGAATACTGTCAATTTTTGAAAGTCAAGGGATTAAAAAACCCTTCCTTCATACCCAGCTGTGATCTTTCAACATATGTTTAGCATTCATTTTAGTGGTACAATAAAGTAAAAGGTAACTTGCTCTTTCAGCAGAAATTAAATTGAACAGTTGTTCTGTTATGGTTGGTTTAGGTAGGAAAGGCTCCTCTAGAAAGTTTTAAGATATTCTACAAATAGTCCCAATGTGCAGCTCAAATAAACAAAGGATACTTGTTCCTGAAAGGAACAGAAAATGCAACAATTGGCTCTGCCAGCTTTATCACAATTGCATTGCAAAATCTGCTCCACCCCAAGGTTATTACTGAGGATGTTATGGAGGAAGCACAGAAGGGAGGCAAGAGAAAGGGATCATGCTTCTATTGTTAGCAAGTAGCATTTCCAGATACCATTAAAAATAATTTATCTATCATTTTTTGTTCTCAACAATTGCTGGATGAGATGAACATCTCATCTTTATGAGGGGCTCTCACTAGGAGTGCTGCCTTACAATCATGCCCAAGGCTGTTTCAATACCATATAAAGAACAATGTAACACAAGGTACTAAATCTGGAATCACAAGTAATGATTGCTTTATAAATCCAGTTCATTTTACAGTTAAAAGGTTTAATGAAATAAATTAAGTTTCTTAAAAAACAGACAATGGCCCAGCAGTTTGGCTGAGCAAGATGTATCATGGGAAGTATGGACTACTATCCATTATTGATCTTCCATGTAGGAGGAGAAGAAATAATGACTGGTAGTCCTAGAACAATCAAAAATTACTTTAGAGCCTTGGGACGTATGATACAAGATTCTGAGGCACAAGTCATCTTTTCTGCTGTATTCCAACCGATGGTAGAGACATTGGATTAAATGGGTGAATACAGTCTTTTAATACATGGCTCCGTGGATGGCGTCACCACCATAAATTTGGGTTATTTGACAATGGTATGATCTATACAGCACCAGGGTTGTTGATACCAAACAGAAGACATCTCTCTTGATGGGGGAAGAGGATCTTTGCAGAGGAGATTGCAGGGCTGATTGACAGGGCTTTACACTAGATGTGAAGGGGGAAGGGGACAATGTCACCAGGTTGCCATGTAGCAAACCGTGGGAGGACACAACAGTGTGGGAACAAAGGGGGACTAGCAAGGGCTATCAGTCTGTTGTCCAGAAGCATGCTGGGGGCAAAAAAATGCAGTCAGGGTGTTTAAGAGATGTCACAGACCCCCTTCAGGTAGTAGATGCCAGCAGGGAAGCATCAGGGAGACACATTAATACTTGATATACTTGCCTGACAGTCAAAGACAAGCAAACAAGTTTATAGATTCCTTTCAGCAAACTGCTGTGAGTCTTGGACACAAAGGACATTCTATAGCAATTTGTAAGTATCAAATGTTAAAAAGCATTTCCATAAGCAATAAATATATTACTTGGTTTTATATAATTTATAAAGAAAATAAACCAAATAAAAATGAGTTTTCTTATCTAGCTTTGCTTTGGCAGTGACATTATGGAAGGAGAGCACAGCTGCCACTTATGAAGACAGCTTCTGAAAATACATTTTATGGGCTTTGATACTGACTCTCATCCCTGAGCATGCATAATGTTTCAAGGTATCATTTTTTTACACAAATAAAAAGCCTGATTTGAGATCTTATGTGTGGCATTTTGTTACATAGATTGTGAAAAGTGAAAATAAGATAGATCAGCTGAAACATTTACCACATACTTCATTATCTCCTGAAATGAATATCTGGATAATTAGGAAAGCAAAACCCTTTGATATAAGTATTTATGAATTGAATAAAATTACCTTCTACAACATGAATTTCTGAGAGGAAGATTTTCCTTTCTGTTGAAAAATATATAGGAGTTATGCAGTGTATCTTAACATATTTCTTCCAATAATGGGGTGCTTTTCCCCCATTGTTTTTGTATCTAATGCAGAATCTCTCTATTCCCATTCTCTCTTAACATCTAGTTTATAAATGTTTAGTTTAAAATAATCTTAAAAACTCAAATACATATTCTCTGTGGTACATTCAGGTCTATTGTCTTTCTTTCTTAAAATTGCCCTTAGTCCAGGCCTACCAGTTCCTTTCATAAAGAATCATAACATGCAAAGTCAATGCTGAAGCTGTCCACTGCTACAAGAGGCTTCTGTGGTATTGAAACCAAAAGATAGTTTAAATTTATAGGGGCTTTTATTTTATATTACCCACTTTAATTTTATTATCTAAAACTGTAGATATTCTGGACAGGAAGTAGTTTCGGATCTTAGCTCCCTGCAAAAAAAACTAAAAAAAATTATTTCTCCTTTACTGTCTTTGGATCCCAAAATTTATATTCTTTGTACAGGGTTATTATTTTGTTAGAGTCAGAACAGCTACATATGGGTATACTGCTCAAGTAAAACATACACCAAGTCTAAGAACTTTTCAAAATACTCTACCAAAAAAAAATTATCTATGTTTACAGCTTCAATATTTTTCACTAAAAACTCTTTCAGTTTCATTTCTAGCATTGAGCAAAACAGGAAAAAAAAAAAAACAAACAAAAAAACCCAAACCAACAAGAATTGGTTTATCTACTACTATCTACTAAGATAATGTTATTCTAAATTACTTTGTGCTCTACCATAAATCTCTCTTATTATTAATTGCTACATGAGGTTTTCTCATTTAGATCAGAACAAGGACACCTGTTTGTGTAGTGACAGTAAAATACAATAAAATGGGTTCCAGGTATATGCTTGCTGTGCCAAATCACTATGAAAACACAAATAAGAAATTAATTAGGATCTGTGATTTCCTTATCAGCTTATGACACAGATAACGTCTGCTATAACAGGCAGTTTTTTAAGCATTACTGGTTTTAAAATATGTCTAATAACATTTCACAATTAAAAAAAAAAAAAGTCTATATAGAAGATAAAAAAGAGTACTTAAACACAAAAATAAAACTGACCATTAACATTCCTTATTATTCACTTGGGTATTTCCCAAAGCCATATTTAATGTAAAAATTCTACACTTCAAAAGGAAAATTAATTATGGCAGGCAAAAATTGTTTTCATTTATAGACAAACAAACACAGATTTTTTGACATACACCACTAACAATTGCTTTCAGCCATTGGTAAGACTAGGACCTTGTGATGAGCAGGAATATTCTAAACCATGAGATAACACCTTAAGGATAGAATCATAGAATGTAAAAGATAGTCAAGTCCAACTACATATTGTAATTTTTAACTTCTTAGGCAAACCATCTTGGTTTAAGAAAAAATCATTTTTTAACACCAGATTACATAGTCTTCTGCATTTGAAATACCTAAGTTATGTGAAGCTGTAACTATCTCCTGAGCAAGGAATAAAAAATGCTACATATCCAAACAACCTAACAACAACAAAATTTAAGGTCAAGAAAATAATGAGATATGGTAAAGACTTCTTGTGCCTTTCTTGCACAATGGATTCTGTGATTCTAATCCAGGAAGACTACTGTATTCCATAGGAGGCTTCAACACTTTTCCTGTGAACCACTGAAAACATCAAGGGAACCAAGGGGAAGATTATTTCTGCAGAGATGCAGAGTGCCCAGCAAGCAGGGAGATTTTCCAAGTCTTCAGCAACAAGCATCTGGGGACATCATTACATTTTGTTATACAAGCTACACATAAGCATGAGCTTTCTGAATAATACTAGATTTTTAATTTTTTTTAAAAAACTGGATACACTGTATAAACCACTGTAAAACCAGAGTGAAGTGCACAGAAGACAACTGCGTAAGAAAACGGTTTAAAAAAAAAAAAAAAAGACTTTAAAGGAGCAAGAAAAAAAAATATAAAAATTAAGCTTAGTCCTAAGAAACGTGGACAATTAGCTTGGATAGTTCAGCAAAAATGTGCATGTGGCAGGCATTTCAAAAAAGGAGAAAGGTTATTTCAAGTACCCTGACTGTACTTTAGTATCCAGTAGTGACAAGAAATAAAGGACAGGTGCATTGCAATTACAGTACATATGATTAAAGGTTTCAATGATATATCCAGGTTAGTTAGGAATACAAATATTTGCTGTGAGGTGTTGTTACAGAACCAGCATTAGAGTGTTCAGAAGTGGAGTAAAGAAATTAGTAAGATTAAAGCAATTCCCACACCAATCACAATGGAGGTGAATTAGGAGGAAGGAGGAGGATCTTTTAACTTACATCAGCTCTGGCTGCAGAGATCAACAGCACAAGAGACCTCAACTGCTTTGTAGAATACAAACACTTGTACGTGAGATTTATTAAGAAAAGAAGCAGCTGATAAAAATAAAAGCTGATGACGAGTCCTATTCAAAACTGTGATAAGGCTGGTAAAATTTGCATTGCTTTAAAGGAAGTATTAGTCTTGGTCAGGAGTATTTATGTAAGGGTGACAAGTAGTCAGCACTCAGTTTCAATAGAAGAGCTTTCAATTACAGGGAAACACAAGGAAAGTTGCCTAATTTTTTAGTTGTGTAACTGTCTCTGTACTGCTTTTCCCATGGTTTCCAATCCATGCTGATAAAGGACCTGCTAAGTCTGATGTTATGGTCATGCCTATGCAGAGTACTCAGTATGCAGCCAACAGTAAACTAATCACCTGGCTGTGTCATCATGAACTCTGTTGCTTCTTTCCTATCTTAAGGGCAAGTCAGTATTTACACTATGCAGAATTGTCACATATATTCTAAAGCTGGTTTTATTGGTATTCTTCTCTGAATGTCACCACAGCAAGTCACAAGGCTGCATTTTTTTCACTGCATTTCCACAAATACCTTTGTTTAACACTGTAACAAGAGCAAGCTCTCCTTCAACTTAGAGCCAGGACACAATAACAGCACTATAGAAATAGATGCTTCATAGAGAGAAAGGGAAGGGTATTATTTACCCATTGCAAGTTTTCCCTAACACAACACATATCTCTGAAACCCAGAGGTCATTTATTGCAAATGTAACGAATACATTCATATGCACCAAGGGTAATAAATATTGCAAATTAAGTTGAATAATGACTATATTGTCCATTTCATTTCTACATAAGAGGCACGCATGGGACTTAATGTAAGTCAGTATTTATAATGCAATATATGGTATAAGTCTCATTCAAAGTTAGAATTGAAGAAATGTCACAAACATTAATTTACTGCTACTGTCTGAGAAACAAGAAAAACAAAACAAAACAAAACAAAAAACAAAAAAAACCCCACCAAACAACATTGCAAATGTGTATGGAATTTGAAATGAATAACTTAATCATGAGCCTACTTTATTTAAAGCTATGACTTTTTTTTTCATAACATCTTGAGTTATAAAAGGCTAAAGGAGAAAGGTCACAGTACAGCAGTACTAGAAAAATGTTACTTATTTTTTTAACTGGATTGATTGTTTCAAATGTATTTTAGTTTAAATGAACCTTCCAAATGTTTCTAGAAGTAACAAACAGGACGTCAAGAATAGAATCACAATTTTTGGTGAAGAATGGGTGACACAGAGGAAAAAGAGGCAGTCATTGCCGTAAATTATCATAAATAACTATAATCTGAGTAATGGGCTGTTGACATGAAAACAAGCATGTATACAATATATACATCTGAGTTTCCAAGATTTTTGGTGACATAAATGGAGCACATAAAAATCACAGGTCTACTGTTTCAACCAGCTACTTTTGTTATCTGTGACAGTCTGGTTGACTTGTGTGTCATGTGTGAGCTATAGGGAGGTGAAGGAGCACAAAAATGCAACTGCTGTGGTTGGTAGTATAGTGAATAAAATTAATTCTTGAGATGAGAATATGAAGATACAATATTAATAAAAAATAGAGAAAGTCAGATGTTTTACTAAAGATCTAATGATCTTATTTATCACATCACAGAAAGCTGGGGGTCATTGGATTTCCTTCCAGTGTGAATTTTTGTAGTCTGTTAAGTCCACAAGATACATATTGTGATTTTTAGATTCCCAACAAATTATGCAAGGATAGTGAATAGAGACTAAAGTAATTATTGGTTTAGAAAACGGAAAGACATATTTTCTGCTCACATGATTTCCCAAGCCAGAACTTTAGCTGTTCTTTGGTAATGAATATAGATTCTAAAGCTGATGTTAGTGTTCTCGTTCTTAAATCTTTAATTATTTTTATTCCTGGCCCAAGATATCTTATTCCATAATTTCAGTGGAAATAAGGTGTTTGTCTAGGAAATACACTTAGCTGTATATACTGTGTAAAAACACCTGCATATATCATGGAAACAGGAGTTATATTGGAACAGTTAGTAATAAGGAACATGATAAAGCCTTTACTACTGATAAGAGACCTTGCTATATTTACATTACAGACAGAAGTCCTCTTTAAGTCTGGCACATAAGAAAAGACCTACCAACCCACTACACTGTAATAGATGCCTGGCACTGTTCAGCACAGCTTAGAAAGACACAGTAGCAAAGGTCACATTAGAGTCAGCATTACTGTTGTTTTCACTATGGACAGATTGACTCAAGGCTGTTTGCTCACCTCACTGTAATACAAAGTAGTACATCTCCAATACTTTTTTTTTTTTTTAAGTCACTAGTAATGAAAAAATGTAGCGAGTAGAAAATGCTACCAAAATGGAGTAATTTATGCATCTGCTCCAATTAGCTCCCTTATAGAATCACAGAATGTCTTTGGTTGGCAGAGACCTTCAGGATCATCTAGTCCAACCTTTGACTCAATCCCGCAAGCTTACAACTAAACCATGTCCTTGAGCACCAGGTCCACACACCATTTAAATACCTCCAGGAATGGTGACCCAACCACTGCCCTGGGCAGACCATTCCAATGGTTGATAATCCTTTCAGTAAATAAATATTTCCTACTATCCAGCCTAAACTTTCCCTGGCACAACTTGCATCCATTCCCTTTAGTCCTGTCACACATCACCAGGCAAAAGAGATGATCCCCATCCTCACTCCAACCTCCTTTCAGTTAGTTCTAGAGAGTTGTTGTACATGGGTTACAGAGTTAAAGGTGGAAGAATTTCCTCTTTAGGATGACAGTATCTGCTTGTTAGAATCTCTACCCACCTGAAATGCACACTTTTAAACCCAAGAAGTATTTTTAGCATGTTTTTACCACATCTGGCTCCTTCTGTGGACTACAGCAGAAGCACCTGAAGATAATTGCTCCATGACAGAATTGTTGTGGTTGGTCATTCCTCTGGCAAGTTGAAGGAGGTTTCCCTTTCAGCTGGAATTTTGATGTCTGAGATAATTATTTTTTTTTATGTACCATCACACATATATGTATGTATGTATGTATGTGTATGGATACTTAGAAATATATCTAGACAATATCAATCTTCCTATACATACATATATATGTATACATACTATATATATATACACACACACACACACACACAGATTGCCATAA